>JARFJB010002228.1:520000-597635 GCA_036346205.1 Vesta saturnalis | reverse complement strand
TTTTTTTCAGGTTAACCATTTTCTAATAAAGGTTGGGAAATTTAAATGTGTTTAGATTGTTACGTTTCATATGGTAAAGCCACAAATTCTATACTGATTGAATCAAATAATGATCTTTCTGGAGAACATGTATCAGTAATCCTAAACTTAAGTTCCAAGCCTATTAATATAAAACGAAATCCCAGATTGGTATCAACACACACTGACTGGATTATGTTCCAGCACTTTCTTCAAAACAAAGTAGTACTTAAAGTGCATCTAAAGCAATCTGTAGACATAAATCAAGCAATACAGAACCTTATCACTCAAATTCAATAAGCTGCGTGTTAAGCTGCCTACTGAAACAAACATGCATTCATAAAAACAACACGTTTATATAAATATTAATTGCCGAAAAGACGACTGAACTAAATGTAAAGTCGTAACTCGTGACATTTAAACTTACGTTATCTGACTTGAGCGTTATCTGATTTCAAAATCAATTTTACTCACTATCTTACTCATCTTACCGAGACCACAGTATCTGGAGAGCAACAAAAAAACTTAAAAGGTCCACGGTAAATATTCCACCGAGGAGAGAACCTGATGTTAGTTGGGTTAGATCGCACAAGGATCTGTACTTCGTGAATATTCGTATTTCAACCACATCACTCAAACACCGAAGATGAGGATAAAGATATTTGACGTTCCATGTAGATGAGGTTTGTGACTACTCAGCAGCAGAGGTCCAATTCGAGGTAAATAACGCAAACAACCATAAAGCATGAGGTTACGACCTCATTACAGGCCAAGTTCTAAATATGCTTCCTAAAAAGGCGATAGTATTATTGACAACTAAATATAATCGAATGCTAAGCCTATCGTACTACCCCCTGCTATGGAAATACGCGCAAATGATAATGGTCCATATCCTAGTTAAAATTTCTGAGAAACTATTCTTCAAACGCCTGTTGAAAGACAGATATCTCGACACATATCCCCCATCATCAGTTTGGATTCCGTGAAGGGCGTTCTTCAATTCAGCAAGTGCACAGAATAATAAATCAAATTTCACTGAGCCGTGATGAAATGAAATACCATGGAGCTGTATTTCTAATTGTTGAACAGGCGTTCGACAAAGTTTGCCATACCGGACCATTTTATAGACTAAAAAGCCTTCTCCCTAGCTACTTTTATCTTCTCCTCAAGTCTTATTTGTACTGACAGATATTTTACAGTTAAATACAATAATAAACTATCCAAGTATTTTCCTGCCAAGTCTGGCGTCCCGCAAAGTAGCATCCTCGTACCCCTCTTATACCTGGTGTATACAGCTGAAGATACACACAGTTATTTCCACTTTTGCTGACGATACCGCGATCCTATCAACATACGAAGGTCCTCACGTAGCAGCCGCAAATCTGCAACATCTGAACACCTTAAACGGATGGCTTACTGAATGTCAAAATCAATCCGGCTAAATTAGTGCAAATAACATTTACTACAAGCTTCAACATATGTCAGCCAGTCAGCAATAATGTTCAAATTCCTACAAAATCAGAGTGTAAGTACTTAGGATTACACCTTAGTACCGGGACACCTTCCCCTCCCACTTTATTTACGTCACAAGCCCCACCCACACCCTTATTTTATTGCCGTCACATGTGAGTTGGTATTTTCCACCCCTATGCTTTCTTTTTGGAGGCCTTTTTAACCCTACTTTTACACACCCACGTGCGAGACCGTATTTTTCAACCCTTTCCTTTCGAAGGCCGTTTTTTAAACCCTAATTATTTTTACTCGCTTACGTATAGGACGTGTATTTTCCATTTTTACATAGTGGGAGACCGCATTTTCCACCCTTATTTTTACTCGCTTACGTGTAGGACTAATTACTTATATAACACAGAGTTAAATTAAAATAACATGTTTTTAAGAATATCAAGTTGATATAACGGAAATAAAAGGCAAAAAGTTTTAATGGTTTATTATTATATACGTGAATTAACAATAACTATAAGTTTAAAACCCGTGTGTACCTACTATTTTGTAGAGTTTATCTTGTGACGTCATCCTGCGTAATAATACAGTTATAAAAATCTTTATCGACATTTTTGTCAGCAATATCAGGTAAAAAAAAACATATTAAAAAATAATACGCTTACCTTTAGAAGTTTTTCCTTCAACTGTACCATATATTGAACAGATTGCTTTTATACAACGTGTCTTACTAAAATACGACTTGTGAATGGCTAGATATAAACAGCCGATTACATACCGAACATTAAACTATTTTAGAAAGTAATACAGGAAAACCTGAATTCGTATTTAACAATCATGTTGTACTTACAACAAAATTTACATGCAAAACACAAATATTTTAAAAATTTTGCTAACGCGGAAATTACTTTAAAAACAATTAAATCTTCATATTACATAAAAACTATTGTATACTCGATTACGTTCACACACACACACACACACACACACACACACACACACACACACACGAGCACAGCACCACGACCACGCACGCACCACGCACGCACGCACGCACGCACGCACGCACGCACTCACGTACGCTGTCTCATTCAAGAAATATGATGCAAAAACATCAATAATCGTTAGCAATGTAGCTGTATCCGCTTTTATGCTTATTTAATGTATACATCACTAGTATAGCTTTTTTGATATCGAGAGAAAAAGCAAGATTTCGAACGGTTGTAGTATTTCCGGAGCTCTATCGAAATCAATTAAATTTAAGAATAAGCTCATCTCTATGTAATAATAGACGTAGTATAAAAGTTACATATTTTAAACGTATTTAATGTGTAATCACTGTTTAATGAGTTTTTATTATTATGATGTAATATTAGTGTTATTAGACGTTTTTTATGATTGTTAATAAACTATTATTATCAGTGTGAAGACGATGAGAGGAGTGCATCTCAAATTTTGATGACTGTAACGCTCTCTATGAAATTTCAAATAAAATTATATTACGTCACTCTTATTTCAGAAATTTTAAAACGTTTAGTTGACCTTGCTATTATTCCCAACTGATAAAAAATCCATATAACGTGAATCACGTGTGTGTGTTTGTGTGTGTGTGTGTGTGTGTGTGTGTGCGTGCTGCGTGCGTGCGTGCGTGCGTGCGTGCGTGCGTGCGTGAGTGCGTGGGTGGTGCGTGCGTGTGTGTGTGTGTGCGTGTGCTGTGCGTGTCGTGTGCGGTGTGTGCGTGGTGCGGCGTGCGCGGTGTGTCGTGGTGTGTGGGTGTGTGCGTGTGTGTGTGTGTGCGTGTGTCGTGTGTGGTGGTCGTGTGCTGTGTGCGTGTGTGCGTGTGTGTGTGTGTCGTGTGTGCGTGTGTGTGTGTGCGTGTGTGCGTGTGTGCCTGTGTGAGTCTGTGCGTGTGGGTGTGCGAGAGTGCGTGTGTGAGTATGTGTGTGTGTGGGCATGTGTGCGCGTGTGCGCGTGTGCGTGTGCGTATGTGCGTGTGTGCGTGTGTGCGTGTGTCGCGTGTGCGCGTGTGCGTGTGCGCGTGTGCGTTTGTGCGTGTGTGTGCGTGTGTGCGTGTGTGCGTGCGTGCGTGCGTGTGTGCGTGTGTGCGTGTGTGCGTGTGTGTATGTGTGTGTGTGTGTGAACGTAATCGAGTATACAATAGTTTTTATGTAATATGAAGATTCAATTGTTTTTAAAGTAATTTCCGCATATAAATTTTTTTGTAAGTACAACATGATTTTCAAATACGAATTCAGGTTTTTCTGTATTACTTTTTAAAATAGTTTAATGTTCGGTATGTAATCGGCTGTTTATATCTAGCCATTCACAAATCGTATTTTAGTAAGACACGTTGTATAAAAAACAATCTGTTCAATATATGGTACAGTTGAAGGAAAAACTAAAGGTAAGCGTATTCTTTTTTAATGTTTTTTTTACCGATATTGCTGACAAAAATGTCGATAAAGATTTTTATAACTGTATTATTAAGCAGGATGACGTCATAAGATCAACTCTACAAAATAGTAGGTACACACGGATTTTAAACTTATAGTTATTGTTAATTCACGTATATAATAATAAACCATTAAAATATTTTGCCTTTTATTTCCGTTACATCAACTTGATATTCTTAAAAACATGTTAGTTTAATTTAACTCTGTGTTATATAAGTAATTATTACTTACCATTCTTTTTAAATGGGTTTTTACAACTGTTAATGAACACATTACAATGAAACAATTTTTTTTTGTATGTGTATGTAAATAAATCAGATATGATATTCCGAATGTATAGGTGGTGGCTGTTTAGAGGATCTGCCTATACATAAAACATCATTGCATTAGGGTAGAAATTATTTATTATTTCACGTCATATTTAATTACACTTTAATGCATTCAGTTTGAACTGTAATCTGGTTTCCACAAACTGTAAGACATAATTTCGGTTGATTGATTGAGTTTTATCTGATGTTCGAGCGTGATTTGTTTGAGATTGATTAATTAATTGATTTGTTTGTGTGTGTGTGTGTGTGTGAGTGAAAGAGAGAGGGGGAGGAAGAAACAAGATAGAGCAAGAGAGAGGTGTGCATTATCAGCTTCAGAAAATGTTCATTAGTCTATACGCCACTGGATGGCGCTAAAATCAATTTTTTACTCAAAGGAGCTAGGGCGCAGACCCTGATACAAGTCCTGCCTTACAAGAACCTCCTTATTAGAATACAACTTTGTATGACGGGGCGAAGGCCTACAGCTGTAAGATTAAGTTAGAACAACATACAATTGCATCAAGAGGCCACGATAAGAGCTAAGCTCTACACTTGTCTTATAAGGTTAGGTTCCCACACCATCTCCGGCCATGGGACGAGGCCCTGAGAACAAGTTACGAAGCCCTAAACGTGTCGTACAAGAACCTCCTTATTAGAAATACGTTTTTTCGTATAGGTAAAAGACCATCCAATAGCATTTGATCATTTTAAAGCAATAGGACCGATAATTTTAATAATAATATCTTATTAATTATGCAATTTCCAACATTGTATGCGTGTGCATTTGCCTAACCTCCAGGGGCACTGTTCTTAATATAGCCAGAAGGACCTTAATACCATCAAAAATAACCCTAAGACCAACCCCAAGTCCAAGTCCAGGTCCAGCCCCCAGCACCAAGACCAGTCCCAGCCCCTCACGTGAACATGTGCAAAAAAGGCTCTAATTAAGGTTGACCTAGAAAAGAAACCATAAGGGTTGAAAATACGCGTCCTATACGTGAGCTGTCATAAAATAGGTGTGAAAAAACACGTCCTACACGTGGGTGTGTAAAAAATAGGGGTGAAAATACACGTCCTATACGTAAGCGAGTAAAAATAATTAGGGTTGAAAAGGGCCTTCGAAAAGAAAGGGTTGAACATGCGGTCTCACACGCTGGATATGCAAAAAATAATTAGGATAAAAAATACGTCCTACACGTAAGCGAGTAAAAATAAGGGTGGAAAATTCGGTCACCCACGGGGGGGGGTATGTAAAAAATAGGGGTGAAAATACACGTCCTATACGTAAGCGAGTAAAAATAATTAGGGTTTAAAAAACAGCCTTCGAAAAGAAAGGGTTGAAAAATACGGTCTCACACGTGGGTGTGTAAAAATAGGGTTGAAAAGGCCTCCGAAAAGAAAGCATAGGGGTGGAAAATACCAACTCACATGTGACGGCAATAAAATAAGGGTGTGGGTGGGGCTTGTGACGTAAAAAAAGTGGGAGGGGAAGGTGTCCCGGTACTACTCACCTTGATCAACGTCTTACATGGAAAAACATCTCCAAACCAAACGTCAGCAATTAAACCTGGAGTTCCGCCAAATATACTGGTTATTAGGAAAAAAGTCAAAATTGTCAATATCAAATAAACTACTGCTTTATAAAAAGTCCTAAAATGATATCATTACTGCTACTACTGCCATCATATTTACTTAATACTCCATGTAGATTGTAAATTTGCAATTAATATAACAAAAAAGAATTTCTTCAATATTTTTAATAGATTTTAGACAGTTCATTATTATTTAATAATTGTGAAATTTACTAGTAGGTATAACTGAATTGATTCTGAGTGCTGCCAACATAACAAGTATGATGACATCACAAAAAATTTTTTTAAATAAATTATTTACCTCAGCACAAAAAAAATATGCATTACACAGTGATATATTTTGTAGAAGTTTTGCGGTTTAATACATTGACTAACAGACGAACGCATGGCATTGAGTAAAAATAAAATCCTTCACTCAACGGTTATAGGATAAGTATTTTTTATTTTTTGAATCATATTGGCAAAATATAATTTATCGTTTTCTATTAATAGTACTTAATATAAAAAGTAAATATTTTGTACGTATTTTAAACGTGTCTTTCCTGTTTGTATTTTTAAAATAAGAAGTCGGAAATTATATTAAAAAGAATTGTATTTGTCATGAATAACAAAAACATTATTTTATGTTATCTGTTGCATTAAGTGTATTAGATGAAAATATTTTCATGAATGTGGTTTTTCATGTGTAAGTCAATAAATTGAAAATACCACAATTACTGTAAATAAAATAGCACTGACCTTTTTCTAAAATGTAATTAAAACAACATATTTATTTGATTTATTATAGAAATTAAATGAATTTTTACTGTCAATCAGTATTCTAATTTAATCATTTAACCTACAGAGATAAGACTTGATTATTGAATTAATCGATAGTTTGATAGAGATCAATTAGATTAATTTCTTATATATATCAATCGTGTCAAGTAGGCAATAAATTTAAATACCACTAGATTTATTATCACGTTTAACTGTAGAAATACTTTTTGTCTATTGATTTTAGAAATGTTTGAAATTTAAATAACAACAGCCATTTTGATGACGTTTAATAAAATTTACTATAATCATGTTTGTACAAAGTTTCAAAACGGGTAATAATGCTAAGACACGCAGTAATCTCAAAATATATCACATTCATTCATTGTAGTTTTAAGTATAGTACATATGCTAAATCTCAGTATATAATTTATAATGACTAAACATTGTTCATTTCAGTATAATTGTATAATCAACTAGATAATTATGATACATTATATCATTCTTGAAAGTGAAATATTTAGTAATATTATAGTTACATAATACATGACTACATAATTTACAGTATATAAGTTTTGTATTGAATCAGACATTAGCAACAGTTTAAATGTCAGTATGTTCTAAAGTATAAATAATTATCGATAATACCGTAATTACTAATCATTAAGTTATTATTATTATACCATTAAAGACCATGTCTTAACACGAGAATAATCATTAGATTAACATTATTTCACAAAAGGTATTAGTAATGAATTACTATAAAATATAAAACATTGAATTAAATAAAATGACAATACTATTATATATGTGATAAGATAACATAAACATTATGCTAACTATACAGTATTCTAAACCAATTATACAAGTCGTAAATTCATTAATGACGCACACAGTAATCAGTGAGAAAACAATTCACACCAAAAGCATTCTCAAGATACTCAATCACAAGTCTATAATCATTACATACAAACATGATCAATGACAGACAATCACACAAAACACACCACACACATCACCATATGCACACAAAGTAAAAACACACAAACACGATTTACACAACATCACACACAGCAGTCAACACGACACATACACACACACACACACACACATCTGCACACACACAGTACACAAACACACACAAACAACACACTATCATCACACACACACACACATTCAAAACACACACACACACACACACACTATCACAAACACAACACACACACACACACACACACACACACACACACACACACACACACACAAACACACAAACACACACAACACAAACACGCAAACACGCAAACGCACAGACACACACACACACACACACACACACACACACACACACACACACACACACACACACACACACACACACACACACACACACACAACACCACACACAAAACATCACACTCACCATTTAATAAAATAATTTAACTTTTAGTAATTTAAAAGCTGAAATCGTTTACAGAAGATAATTTTAAACCAGTAATGCTTGAGGAAGATAGTTTGGACTTCGAAAAGTGTTTGGAGGTGCTAGTGAGTGTAACTGAAAAAAGTGGCAACCTACGCCAGGACTTAAGAAAGAATATTTTACATTCTGTGAGTAAATTAAGAGATACTTTTTCTAATTTGTTGTGTTCAACTGCAACAAAAAGGTGATAAAATTAAGTGTTTGGAGGATAAATTAGAAAATCAAGATTATAAGAAATTGAATGATAGTAATATGTGTCAATCAAATAATTCAGAAAATTATACGGGAGTATTACATAGAACTTATAGTGATGTTTTGATGAATAAACAAAGTCTAATGCAAAAAAATTATAAAGTTATTGTTACGTCAAAAAATAGGGACTCTTTCGACAACATGAAGAAACTAATTCAAACTAAAGTTAATCCATCAAAACTAGGAGTCGGAATAAGTAAATTTAAGGGTTTACCAAGCGGTAAAATTTTAATAGAAAGCGAAACTAAAAAAGAAATCGAAAAGATTTGTAAAGGTATTAACGATTCCTGCAATTCAAATCTAGAAGCTAAAACCATTGAATTGAAAAAGCCCAGGTTAATTATTTTTGATGTTCCTGATGATCTAACAATAGATAATACTCTAGAAGTGATATTAGCTCAAAATGAAAATTTACAAAACATAAAATCTGATATAATTCCCAAATTTATTTTTGAAAATCGTCATACAAAAGTTAAAAATTTAGTAATTGAAGTTAATTCTGAAATTGAAAATTTTTGTTAACATAAATTTAAACTAGGATGGAAAATTTGTCGTGTAAATGATTTTATTGAATTAAAGCGTTGTTTTAGATGTTGTAAATATAACCATTCGGCCATAAATTGTAAAAATGAAATTGTTTGTCCTTTATGTGCTGAAAATCATGAAGAGAATCAGTGTAAAGCTACAGTTGAAAATTATAGATGTAATAATTGTTGTATATATAATAGTTACACCAAAAATAGTCAAATAGAAGTTAATCATACAATTAAAAACAAAATGTGTCCAACTAGACTAGCATTAATAAAAAAATTAAAAGAAAAAATAAATAATGAATAACTTAAATATGGATACAGTGTCAAAGAAGAATAATATAAAAGAAGAAATAAAATTAGAATGTTTTCAATTAAACATGCATTGTTCTAGAATAGCTTCTTCAAATTTTATTAAGTTAATTGACGTATTGTGTGGATATAGCTTTTATTCAAGAACCTTATAATATTAAAAATAAAATAGCAGGAATTCCTAGTTTCTATAAAATCTATTCTAACGGTAACAATAAAAAAAGGGCTGCAATAATTATTATAAACAAAGAAATTTCTGCATTGTTAATTACTCAATTATCTAATGAAGATATAGTAGTTGTTGAAATTAAATATAGAACTTTAAAATTTTATATAATTAGTGCTTATTTTGATATAACTGTAGACATAGAGAATAGTTTAAGTGCATTAGAAGAAACATTAAATTTTTAGATGGTAAAGGATATTGTTAACTATAGATAGTAATTCACGATCAAAATTGTGGTATGACATTTTAACAAATAATAGAGGTAGAAAAATGGAAGAATTTATTATGTTAAAAGATTTGTATATAATTAATGAAAACTTTGGAATTCCTACTTTTTCGAATACAAGAGGAACAAGTTATATTGATTTAACAATTGTAAATTCATTATTTTTAAATAATGTTTGTAATTGGAAAATAGACTTAGAAGATAGTTGTTCTGATCACTCGTTAATTAGTTTTAAAATTAGTTTTAAAATTGATAATTTAAATGTAACTAATAATATTGGTTTAAATCATAGGATTAGATATTTAGTTAAAATAATTGGAAACATTTGATAAAAATCTAATTAATAGTTTTGTAACTGAATTTAATTGTTCTAATACAAGTGAGATAGACACAGAGTTAACATACAAAGTAGAAAACACTTTAAATTTAGACTTTTTTATACAAAAATATGGAAAAACGGTACAAAAAGCTTGTATAAAATCATTTCGCGTTTCAAACTTGAAAAAGATTAATACTAAAGGTAAGACCATTCCGTGGTGGACGCAAGAATTAACCATATTAAGAAAAAAATTAAATGCATATAGAAGAAGATATCAAAAAACAAAAGATACAGTATTAAGAGAAGAGAGAAAGTTAAGTTATAATGACCTGAAAAGAGAGTATCAACAAAAAATTAGAAACGAAAAAGTGAAGTCATGGAAAGAATTTTGTAATTTAACTAATGAAGTAAATCCTTGGAATACTGTTTATAAAATCGCAACGAATAAACTGAAACAAAATTTTGGTTTAAAACAATTAGAAAAGAAAATGGTAATTTTACTACACCTGAAGAAACGATAAATTATATGATGGATTATTTTATTCCAACAGATAAAATTGAAGATGATAATGAATTTCATAGAAATATTAGAAATTATACAGAAACCGATATTCATACGGAAGACGACAAAATTTTGAAAAATTAGAAATAGAAAATGTTATAAAAATTTTAATCATAAAAAGCACCAGGAAAGAATGGTATCACAAGTGATATTATGCTACGAATTTTAACAAATTTCCCAAATTCATCACAACTCTTTATAATAAATGTTTACAAACGAGGTATTTTCCGAATGAATGGAAGGAAGCAATAATTGTTCCTATTTTAAAACCTGGTAAAGAAAATATAGATAATGTTTCCAAATATAGACCTATAAGTTTATTAAATTTAGAAGGAAAAATATTAGAAAAACTTTTTATTAATCGAATTATGCATTTTGTACACAATAAGAAATTATTAAACAATAACCAGTTTGGATTTATTCCCCAAAAATGTACGTTAGATGCTCTTTTGGTAATTAAAAATTATGTTGAAGAAAATTTGTTAATTAAAAAGGACATAATTATAATTAGTTTGGACGTTAAAGGAGCATTTGACTCTGCCTGGTGGCCTGCAATACTAAAAGAATTGAAGGATATGCATTGTCCAGCAAATTTATATTATTTAACAAAAAATTATTTTCATAATAGAATAGCTGTTTTTAATAATAATGAAAATGTTTCAAAAATTATTAGTAAAGGATGCCCCCAAGGATCTTGTTGTGGACCAGGATTTTGGAATTTGCAATATAATTCTTGTCTAAATTTACCATTTAATAAACTCACAAAAGTTATTGCATTTGCGGATGACTTATTAATACTTATAAGTGCTTCAAATGTGTTAACTCTTGAAAATTATGCTAATATTGAAATTAAAAAGGTTGTGGATTGGGCAAAAATAATAAAATTAAATTTAATGAAGAAAATCTAAAGTGATGATAATTTCGAAAAAAGGAAAATAAATTCGCAAGTAAACATTTATCTTAATCATAAAGTTTTAGAGCAAGTTAATAATTTAAAATATTTAGGAATATATATAGATCTCAAATTTAATTTTGATTTACACGTTGAAAATGTTACATCTAAATGCATGAATTTGGTACACTACTTGTCAAAAAATGCTAAAATTAAATGGGGATTAAAACAAAATGTGTTAAAAATAATATACAATGGTGCCATTGTACCATTATTGTCATATGGAATCTGTATTTGGAAAATGCATTAAAAAAAGAAAACGTATTAAAATTTGAAAGAATACAAAGATTAATAAATATAAAAATTGCCAAAGGATTTAGGACTATATCATATGAAGCCTCTTGTATAATTACAGGAATGACTCCAATTATAATTAAATTAGAAGAAATTTCAAAATTATTTTATATTACCCGAAATATTGAAGAATATAGTTTATTGTATGACAGTTCTATGAATTATCAAAATTGGAATCATCCTGCTGAATTTGTAAATATAGACAATTATAATAAAAATAATATATACAATCAAAATTTTGAAGTATATTTTTCTGTTTCGTTTCAAATTGAATATTTAGGAATAGGATTAGTGATTTATAAAGAGACCAAGATAATATATAAAACTAGATATAAATTACATCATTCATGTATTATAGCACAAGCAGAACAATTCGCCATTCTAAAATCATTATCTTATTTTAAATCCAAACCAGATATAATTAAAAAACAAAGAAAAGCAACTATATATATTAAAAGAAATAAATTACTAAATGAATTAAATAATAGTAAATATCATTTTACTCTATTAGAGAATATTCGAAAATATTTAACGGAATTAAAAAATTTTAAATGGGAAATTTTATTTGTGTTAATCAAACACAATGACCTTCTTGGTTTTAAAGAATCATCATCTCTGGTAGAAGATATAGTTAATTATCCAAATTTAGAAATATCCTATAAAAAAATTCCAAAATTCATAATTAAAAACGAATTAAAAAAAAAAAATTTAATTAAATGGGAGTATCAATGGCAAAATTCAAATAAAGGTGCAACAACAAAATCTTTCTTTCCAACGGTTAGGGATAGAATCAATTGTCGTTTTTTAGAAACAGCAAATTTAACAACCATTTTAACAGGACATGGTAGAATCAAAAGTTACTTTTATAAATTCAAAATTATGGATAATGCATTGTGTAACTGTAATCTTTCGGAACAAACTGTTGAACATATAATTTTTGAATGTACTAAAGTTGAACATTTAAGAAAAAAACTTAAAAATGTTATTAAAAATAATAATGATAACTGGCCAGTATCTAAGAATGCGTTAATTACTAAATATAATTATTATTTTAGAAATTTCGTAAATAAAATTGACTTTGAGTTATTACTTTGATGTATTTTGTATTTATATTTTGTGATATTAGAATAAGTATTGTTGAAAATTTAGTTATAAGTATTAGTTATAGGAAATTAGTATATGTAGTAGAAAAATAATGTTTATAATATATACATAATAATTATAGAAAATATATTGTTAAAACGTAGATATAAGAAATTAGTATATGTAGATTAATATTTAAATATGTAATGTATTAAGTAATTGTGTGTATATTTAGATTTGCTATTTATATCAGAAAATACTTTTGAATTGTAAAATTATAGCACATAGTATTACTTTTATGTAATGGAGTGTGTTAATAAAGCAATTGTTAAAATTAAAAAAAAAAAAACACACACACACACACACACACACACACACACACACACACACACACACACACACACACACACACACACACACACACACACACACCTAGTCCTATCTGACAATTGGAATTTCCGACATTATTGCGTTTTTGAAATTTAGCTAAAATTCAATTTTAAAACCATGATGCAAAATTTCCATTAAGGAAAGCAAAGTGTGTTGCCTACTCAACAGGCATAAAAATTGCATACTCGCTCTAAAAATTAACACGTTACAAGCCACTGCTTCCATTGTTGCGTTATGACGTTGAGCCTCCTCCAATTGCTTCTTCGCCGCCGAAGCGTCTTTAGCTATACCGCTCGCACCACCGGCAAGAACACCTGCAGCCGAGAGACCATCGAATATGTTTATTATGAATTGAAGGAAGCTACCAGTTTTATGTACCGGAATGATTCTCTAGGCACTTGCACCTTCCTCTTCTCCACCGGCAATCTTAACGGTTTTCTTAGCAGCCGATCGACTGACGTCCACGAGTTTCTTGAGATTACCATCTTTAAGCAGACGTTTGACAGATTTTCGAATAGGTTGTAAAACTCCTCATCTAAACGAGCACCTTCTCATTGTCTTCTTCTAAGCACCCGCAAACAACATTCACCCAACACACTCCTCTCCCTAGCAGCATGTGAACTGATCAGTATACTATCAGCAACTGAATGATGAAGTTTACGAGGCAGCCCCAAGAAGTACCTGTATACACGATTTACTCAAATCGGAAGTGGCGGGAAAGTATGGTCGTCTCTTTCTGTCATCAATTAAATCAATTATTTGCGAAACTTCGGGGTGCGGGAAGACTAATGTGATGGTTAGCTTATTGGAGGCACCGCATGGCTTAAAATCTGAAAGTATATACGTTTACTCTAAGTCGCCTGAACAGCCAAAGTATGAATACTTAGAGCATATACTTAAGCCGATAAGAGGTGTTAGGTATAATGCATTCAACGAAAAGGCGGATGTACTCATGCCCAACGAGATCGCTAGGTATCTTATAATGATCTTCGACGACGAAGATGTAATTCTGGATTATTTCAGTAGAGGGTGATACTCAGGCGTAGACTCCTTCTATATCTGTCAAATCTATTCGAACATTCCTAAGCAGTTGATTCGCAATAATGTGAATATGTTTGTGCTTTTTAAATAGGATTGCACAAATTTAAAGCATGTATATGATGAGCATGTAGGTATCGAAATGGCTTTCGATCAATTTAAATCAATGTGTTCGTAATGTTGGCAAACTGAATACGATTGGTAAATCAAATTATTCCTGGATTAAGAAATCAGATTTTGTATAACTTGTATATATGTGCATTTACATATAATAAATATTTATTAAATAACATGTATATATTTTCACATATGCATTAAAATAATGATAACAATAATCGAAACTTCTTTACATAAATCCATAGTAGCAGGGAAATTGCTTTACGATGTTCTATACTATAAACGCAGTGGCTTTTCGATATGATGTTGCTTTGTGTGAGCTTGCAATATCCCTGCTACTTAGACGTTTTAAATAGTAGTTAAAACTAATCCTATCTTTAACAACGTAATCTCTTACATATTCACACACATACACAGACCTATACACCACTCACACCACTCATCACTCACCTCACACCTCACACACTCACACTCACACCTCACACATCTCACACACCACTCACACACTCCACACACACACTCACACTCACTCACACCACTCACACACCACACTACACACTCACACTCACACCTCACACTACACCTCACACACTCACACCACTACCTCACCACTCACACCACACTCACACACTCACACCTCACACCTCACACACACTACACTCACACCTCCCACCCTCACACCTCCACCTCACCTTCACATCACACTCACACTCACACCTCCACACTCACACACTCACACACACACTCACACTCCCCACACCCACACTCACACACTCACACACTCACACACACCACACTCACACACTCACACCTCCCACTCACACACTCCACACACACCTCACACACACACTACACACTCCACACACTCTCACACACCACACCTCACAC
Organism: Vesta saturnalis; assembly: GCA_036346205.1. Classification (NCBI taxonomy): domain Eukaryota; kingdom Metazoa; phylum Arthropoda; class Insecta; order Coleoptera; family Lampyridae; genus Vesta; species Vesta saturnalis. The sequence goes on along the minus strand of JARFJB010002228.1, from coordinate 582,375 downwards.
ACTCACACTCACACATCACACACTCACACCTCACACACTCCACACTCCCACACTCCACACACTCACACACTCCACACACACACACTCACACCTCACCACTCACACACACTCACACCTCACACACTCACACCTCACACCACTCACACACCACTCACTCACACTCACTCACACACTCACACTCACACACTCACACCTCACACATCACACACACTCACACACTCACACTCACACACTCACACACTCACACACTCACACACACACACACACACACACACTCACACTCACACACACTCACACACACACTCACACACTCACACACTCACACACTCACACTCACACACCCACACACTCACACACTCACACACACTCACACTCACACATCACCACTCACTCACACACCCACTCCACACCTCCACACTCACACCTCACACACTCACACCCACACTCACCCACCTCCACACTCACACACACTCACACACTCACACTCACACACCACTCACACACACACTCACACACTCACACACCTCCACACTACACCTCACACCTCACACACTCCACCCACACTCACACACTCCACTCCCACACACTCACACTCACACCACATCACACACTCACACACTCCACACACTCACACACTCACACCACACTCCACACTCACTCACACACTCACACACTCACACCTCACACACTCACACACTCACACACTCACACTCACACCTCACACATCCACACCTCCACACTCACACCCACACTCACACACTCACACTCACACACTCACACACTCACACTCACACACTCCACCTCACACTCACACTCACACACTCACACCTCACACACTCACACACTCACACTCACACACACACACACACTCACTCACTCACAGTCACACACTCACACACTCACACCACTACTCACACCTCCACACCTCACACCTCACACACTCATACACTCCACCTCACACTCACACTCACACCTCCACACACTCAAACACTCACACACTCACACACTTTGATTATCATTTACACCTTAATCTGCAGTAATATAATTAGTATAAAGTAAAACCTACCACACTTTTACTTGCGTTAAATGGTTACATAATTATGTGCAATAAACTGTGAGCCCATTCATTATTAATTACATTGCGCGCTTCTAAATTCTGTCTTTGTCAAAATTTCTTACATGGTAAAAACATACTCCTATACACAAGTTCCATCTGGACATTTCTAGTATTAAGTGCACAATAGGGCTGAATTTTGGTGGACCCCTCCACCTGCGACTTGGCGATATTTTACAGACTCAGATACACCCGTTTGGATTTGGACTAGACTGCTGCCAACTTGATAACATTTAATCCTCAATGTTTCTCATCAATACGATAATCTTTGATATATAAATACTTAACATTCAAATATACAATCACGACTTACCCAGTTCTAGGTAGATGTAATCGAACTTATAAAGACATAAATCGAATCTCTTACACACATCTCTAAATTAAAGCTATATGGTATACCCTTTCTCGATTAACACGAGTATGTAGACAATATTATGACTAACAAAGCCAATGTTAATTCAAACCAAGGGGATTATATAACGAGCATGGCCATCGAAGCGTGAAACAAGGAAACTTTATAACAGTGGGCAAAATAACCCAAGGGCTTACCCTGCATTTTAGTTTCGTGGTAATACGCTATTATTCCCTCTTATTTTGCTTACTTAACATATAACATTATTTATAAAAGTGCAGAACTTGAATAGAATTCGAGGATGAGCGTACCTTGTTATGTTAATATGGTTATGAGCTAATTAAAAAATGTCACCTTCATATGGTGGTACTATTACAAAAGGTATAAGATTATTCGTGTTTCTATTCTTCTGGATGCAGTATTCAATCTTGAAGGCAACAAGTCTTGACTGACTCACTAACTGACTGCTTAAACCGCTGGTCCTAGAGACACGAAATTTGGAGGGTGTGTTCTTTGTGAAGTGTGTTAATGGAAAAAGTGCTGAAACCCAAACTGACGTAGAATTTGTTATTAAAAACGTAGAATCTATTCAAATAGATTATGTCGAGTTTTAGAAGTACTAGTATGTTACCTGTAAGAATTAAGTAGAAAGCAAAAATTCAAGGAATAAAAGGTTCTTCGTTGGTCTTATTTCAATTTCTATTTTTGTAGATGGCGTTGCGATTTTATATAATAAAATAATAACGTTTGCCAAAATTATGTTTATATGAAATATCACTGTCAAAATTAGAATGTTTTTCTAATTTTTAAATTAATATGATTTCCCACTTCTGGAGCTAATTATGTGGCAAAAAAATGTACTTTTTGTCATACGATTGTGCGTTATTTTAAACTTGTTCCGTTGTTTCTTGATCTACTTTGATATAGGTTGACTACAGAAGATAAGCGAGTATTTATATCGTAAATAAAGAGTTCTTATTGCTTGAAAACCTGCGTATATGAGCTTTTCAATTCAGGAGTAATATACGGACTGTCCCATTAGAAAAATACAGATTTTTGAGGACTGTCATGTGTTTCTAATGAAATCAATTTTTTTAATCTCTCTGTATGTTCCGAACTAAGATATCAACTCGGTATTAATCTGTAAAATCTCAACTATAATTTACATTAAGAGTACTGAAATATTGCAATTCCCTCGAACCCCTGTTTTCAGTAAGAAAATAAAATCAATTAGTGTCTTAAAAATGGTTACAATTGGATCTGAGATATTGAGTGAAGATTAAAGAATGTAAGGTTATTTTGATGCACCATGCATATGTAGTATTTTGATAACGTATGTAACGTGTTTTGAATGTAGCTGAAGCGAGTTTGCGCGAAAAGAGTGTTTTTTTGAGTATGCGTAATGTAAGCTGGTGTAATTGATACGCCACTGGAATTTCGTGGGGCATTGGTTATCGTGTGAAGGAATATTCGAATGCTGTAGAAAGATTTTCGTGTTGAAAGTATTAAATTTGGTTGAGATATAATGTTTTGAGTAAATTTTTGTTGACACGGCACTGATAGAACTACTGGTATTTTTGCTACTGTGTATGGAGGAATGTAGACTAAAGAAATGGTTGTAGACGCATGAGTGAGTGAGTTTATGATATATTGATGTTTTATTGACGTGCGGTAAGGAGTATGTATGGATATTTTTGTTTGTAGAAATTTTTGTAATATGGTGCAATAGGAAAACTTAATGCATGTTCAAGAATGAAGTGATAGAACGTGAGGGAGTTCTCTAAAATGTGTGAAAAGAAGATTTGCCCCACATGCGAGATGTGCATAGAAAGTTGAGGGATAATCTGGTTAATCTACAGAGTGAATGTAATTGCAATTGATGTTTTCTTCGGAAAGTTTTTACTGAATTTACAAAGCAATTCAAGATCGCTACGTTTATTCCGCATAGATAGCCTCTTCTTCCACGATGGAACCTTCGAAGCAGCAAAGAAACGCACGAAATACTCAATTGGGATAGGTGAATTTTGATCTTAGCGCGAATTTATTGTGACGTATTGGCAATATGACGGTAAGAAGGTATATAAGCGAGTGTCAAATTTGAGGGGTAAGTCAGTAAGTTACTTGGTTAGAGGTTTTACTCTGGTACGAGTCGCGTGCGCGTGATAACCATTAGAATGGGTAGTGTGGAGTTTATTTGTGAAAATTATAGTCTAAATTGCGAAATTGCGTAATGAGCCAGATCGATCACAAAATTTCATTTTAGCTTTGAAATATTAATGCAGAACACTACTAACAAAGTACTTATTATTATTTTTTAATATTCAGCATAAATTACAGTTTTGAAGTATTAGAGTTTAAATACGATTTTAAAGATAAAGTACTAATAAAATATCAAGATATTATTGATGATACAAGCACTAACCGCTCTATGTTTGAATTATTCAGAAATTAACGAACTTTCTTTTTTTGAGATAACAATTCATTGTTAAACAGATTTCGTTTATTTTATTTAGAGTTTACTAAATTGGGAATATTTATTTAATTCAAAGTTTTATACCAGTTAGCAATATAAATCTACAAGTATACGAGGGATACTTAAATAGTATTCAAATTAACGTCTTACGATTTGGGAATTTTCATTTGTACAGGGTGCGTTCAATAAGTTTACGACGACTATTTTAGAATTTTTCTTAAGCTTTTGGATCAATTTATTTTGAAATATGATTGAATTTGAATGGTGAATGTGTGCAATCCTGTCTTCCACAGTCAGATAGGATCAATTTACCATCCCGCCTAAGACTATTTATTTTAGCAAAGTTTAAGATTGGTGTGGCGCCAAAATACAATCTTTCCTGAACTGAACTTTGTGAGTTGTAGATTTGTGGTAAGAGTGAGGGAGTTTGAAACTACTTTTCTATCATTTTACTCCTTATATCGAGCACGTCCGATTCCACTGTGGCTGGCTTGCAATCCGCTTATTTCGGTAAGTATACGCGACCCCTACTGCGGTTTGGACGTGTGACAAGAAATTGAAAAATACGTTGGTTATTACTTTTAAAATAGCGATGTTGCCAATGATTTTGTACAGAAGCTGGAAAACAACGTCACAGAAAATATTTTAGAAACAAACACTGTAGACGTTTATATTAATACCTAAAATTTAAAAATAAATTGTTGATTGGTTCTGCATAAAAGTCTAACACGCTAGCTACCCTGAATCATGATGTATTTCATTAATATGCTAATTAGTGGAAATATTGGAAAATGTTCACCCATTTATCCTGTAATTGCAAACACGGATATTGGCCTTTGCCCTCAATTTGTGAAAAATAGGTTACATGTTGAGGTCAATCAGATACATTCGTGAAATAACAAAACATCCTTTCCAACGACATCCACATTGCATGTTATTAATTAAAAATTAACACAACAGAGGCCAGACAGACGATGTCAAGATAAGGGTACACATTGAAATTGAGTTGAAAATAGTTGAACATCTTATCCTGTAAACATGGATATAGATATTGATCATTGACCTCAATTTGTGAGAAATAGGCTATGCATTGACGTCAATAAAATGCACATTTACAAACACCACGATAAATGCTTTCATATTACCATACGTTATTAAATGAAAACCTTGTTGACCATTATCTTTGTCCTAGAACAGGTCTTTCGATCGAAGACAAAACAGGAGGAGCATATCTTTCGTTGGTATGCTATCAAGTACCAAAAACAGATTGGAAAACAGTCGAGGCGTTTTTTTTTGCATTCGCGTACATGGGCGGTCGAACGGACAGAAGATCAGGCCGCCATGACGAAATTATAAGACTTGTGTGCTACGAATATACTAACGAGTGCATTATTGTTTTTGAAATGAGCCCTTTAAACAAATTTATAACCAATCTGATAACACACTTTTGTGTTTTGGTCGCCCTTTATTTAACGTGCACCCCCAACCCACCCGATTGGGTAATTTGAGGTGATGTGTGTATGTGTTGGTATGTGTGTAGGATGTATGTGTCGTGTGTATGTTGTGTGTGTGTGTGTAGTTGTGTGTGTATGTGTATTGTGTGATGTGTGATTGTGAGTGTGTGTGTATATGTGTGTGGTGTGATATGTGTGTATGTTGATTGTGTGATGTGTGATGTTGTGATGTGTGTGATGTGTGTATGTGATGTGTGGATGTGTGGATATGGTGGATGTGTGTGATGTGTAATGTGTATGTGTGTTGATGGTGTGTGTGGATTGTGTGATATAGTGATGTGTGGGATGTGTGTGATGTGATATATGTGATGTGGTGTGATATGATGTGATGTGTGGTGTGATAATGTGCGTGGATTGTGTGGATGTCTGGTATGTGTGTGGATGTATATGGATGTGTTGGACGTGTGTATGTGGTTGTGGATGTTGATATGTGTGTGGTTGTGCTATGTGTGATGTGTAATGTGTGGATGTTTGGATGATGTGATATACGTAATTTGTGGATGGTGTGGATATGATGATGTTGTGTGTGTATAATGTTGTATGTGTGTCGATGTGTGTGGTATGATTGATATTGGTATATGTGAGTGTTCGATGTGTGAAGTTGTGATATATCATTCGTGGAATAGTAATGTGTGGTATGAATGATGTGGATGTGGATGCTGTATTGTGTGATAGATGTGGTGGATGTGTGTGATGTGTGATGAGAATGATTGTGTGATAGTAGTGTGAATGTGTTCACGTGTGTGATTCGAATGTTGTAGGATGATGTGGATGTGTGAGAATAGTGATGTGAGATTGTGTGTGGATATGATGTTGCTGTGACTGTGATTGTGATTGTGTGATGTAGTATGTAGATTGAATACGTGACTGTTGTGGATATGTTGATCGTGTTATATGTGCACTGTCGTGGATGTGTGTGAATCGTGTTGTCTGTAGTATATGACCTGAGTCTGAGTTGTGATGTGCAATGAATGTGAGAAATGTGTGGTATGTATGGTAAATGTGATTGTGCATGGAGGTTGTGTGGATGTGCTGATACGTCACGAAATGATGTGTTGATATACGATCATGTGCGTGATTGTGAATGTCTGTTATGTGATTGTAATTGGGATAGTGTGTGTGTATGTGATGTGTGATGTGTAAATGTTGGATATGTGATGTGTGGATGTGTAATATGGTGTGATGTTGATGTGGATGTGTGATAAGTGATTGTGGATGTGTGATATGAGTGGATGTTATGTGTGTGATGTGTGTGTATTGACGTGATGTTGTATGTGTGGATAGTGTGGATAATGTGTAAATGTGTGTGGATGTGTGTATGTGTGATATATGCATGTGCGTGATATGAGTATGTGTGGTGTGTATGAATGTGTGAGATGTGTGATGTCTTGTATGTGGCATGTGTAGTGGATGTGATGTGGATGTAGTGGAATTGAGTGGATGTTGTGGATGTTGGATATGTGATGGATTGTGATGTGGATGTGGTGTGTGTGTGTGTGAATATGCTATGTGTGTGTGTTGATGATATGTGATAGTTGTTGGATGTGTGTGTATGTGTGTGAGTGTTTGTGGATTGTGTGGAATTGTGGATTGTGCGGATGTGTCGTGGATGTGTGTGGATATATGGCATGTCGTGGATGTGTTGGTATGTGGATGTTGATGTGTGATGTGTGGAATGTCTGGTTATTGTGGATGTGTGTAATGTGTGGATGTGTGGATATGTATGATGATGTGCGTGTGTTATGTGGATGTGTGATGTGCGTATATGGTGATGTGTGTGGTTATGATGTGCGTGGATGTGTGGATGTCTGTGTATGTTGTGTTGTGTGTGGATGTGTGGTGTGTGTGTATGGATGTGTGTGGATGTGAATTTGTGATATTGATGTGGTGGTGTGGATGTGTCGTAGATAGTGTGTGGTATGTGTTGGATATATGTGCATGTGCGTGATGTGTGTGGATATGAGTGGATGTTGTGTGGTGGTGTATGTTGTGTTGGATGTGTGTATTGTGTGGATATGTCGATGATATGAATGGATGTGTGATGTGTGTGGATGTGTGTGGATATTGTGATGTGCTGGATGTGTGTGATATGGTGATGTGTGTGCGTGTGTATGAATGTGGTGATGTTGTGATGTGTGTATGTGTGTGATGTGATGTGTGTGTTGGATGTGTGGATGTGTGTGATATATGTGATGTGTGTGGATGTGGTGATGTGTGATGTGTGTGATGGATATGTGCATGTGCGGATGTGTGGATGTGGATGTGTGTGTGTGTATGTGCGTGGATGTGTGTGGATGTCAGTATATGTGTGTGTATGTGTGTGGATGTGTGTGGATGAGTGTGGACGTGTGTGGGTGTGTGGATATACGTGCATGTGCGTGGATATGAGTGGATGTTGTGTGCGTGTTTGTATGTGTGTATGTGTGTTGATGTGTGTGGATATGTGTGGATATATGTGGATGTGTGTGGATATATGTGCATGTGTGTGGATATGAGTTGATGTGTGTGCGTGTGTATGAATGTGCGTGGATGTGGGATTTGTGATGTGTGATGTGTGGATGTGATGTGTGGATGATGTGTGGATGTGTTGGATGTGTGTGGATGTGTGTATATGTGATGTGGTGGATGTGTGTGGATGTGTGTGATATGTGCATGTGCGTGGATTGAGTGGATGTGTGTGCGTTGTATGTGTGTATGTGTGTGGATGTGATGTGTGGGATATGTGTGATATATGTGGATGTGTGCGGATGTGTGTGATTGTGTGGATATGATGTGCATGTGCGTGTGGATATAGTGATGTGTGTGGTATGTAGTGACATGTGCGTGGATGTGTGTGGATGTTGTGATGTGTGTGTGTGTGATGTTGTGGTGTGTATGTGTGGATGTGTGTGGATGTGTGGATATGTGTGGATGTGATGTGGATGTGTGGGATGTGTGTGGATGTGTGTGATATACGTGCATGTGCGTGGATTGTTGGATGTGGATGTGTGTGTGTGTATGTGTGTTGTGTGTGATTGTGATGGGATGATTGTGGATTATGTGGATGTGTGCGGATTGTGTGGATGTGTGGGATATATGTGCATGTGCGTGGATGTGTGGATAGTGATGTGTGTGCTGTGATGTGTGGATTGTTGATGTGTGGATTGTGGATGTGTGATGGATGGTGTGGTATGTGTGTGTGTGATATGTGTGATGTGTGGATGTGGTGGATGTGTGGATGTGTGTGATATGATGTGCTGATGTGTGTGGATGTCTGTGTATGTGTGTGTGTGTGTGTGATGGATGTATGTGTGGGATATATGTGGATATGTGGATGTGTGCGGATGTGTGTGGATGTGTGTGGATATATGTGCATGTGCGTGGATGTGTGTGGATATGAGTGGATGTGTGTGCGTGTGTATGAGTGTGGATGTCTGTGTATGTGTGTGGATGTGTGTGGATGTGTGTGGATGTGTGGATTGTATGTGGTGTAGTGATGTGTGGTGTGTTATGTGTGATGTGTGTGGATGTGCGTAGATGTGTGTGGATGTGTGTGGATATACGTGCATGTGCGTGGATGTGTGTGGATGTCTGTGTATGTGTGTGTATGTGTGTGGATGTGTGTGGATGTGTGTGTGTGTGTATGGATGTGTGTGGATGTGTGTATATGTATGTGGATATGTGTGGATGTGTGTGGATGTGCGTAGATATGTGTGGATGTGCGTAGATGTGTGTGGATGTGTGTGGATGTGTGTGGATATACGTGCATTTGCGTGGATGTGTGTGGATATGAGTGGATGTTGTGTGCGTGTGTGTATGTGTGTGTATGTGTGTCGATGTGTGTATGTGTGTGGATATGTGTGGATATATGTGGATGTGTGCGGATGTGTGTGGAAGTGTGTGGATATATGTGCATGTGCGTGGATATGAGTAGATGTGTGTGCGTGTGTATGAATGTGCGTGGATGTGTGTGGATGTCTGTGTATGTGTGTGCATGTGTGTGGATGTGTGTGGATGTGTGTGGATGTGTATGGATGTGTGTGGATGTGTGTGGATATGTGTGGATGTGTGTGGATGTGCGTAGATGTGTGTGGATGTGTGTGGATGTGTGTGGATATACGTGCATGTGCGTGGATGTGTGTGGATACGAGTGGATGTTGTGTGCGTGTGTGTATGTGTGTGTATGTGTGTTGATGTGTGTATGTGTGAGGATATGTGTGGATATATGTGGATGTGTGCGGATGTGTGTGGATGTGTGTGGATATATGTGCATGTGCGTGGATGTGTGTGGATATGAGTGGATGTGTGTCGTGTGTATGAGTGTGGATGTCTGTGTATGTGTGTGGATGTGTGTGGATGTGTGTGGATGTGTGGGTGTGTATGTATGTGTGTGGGTGTGTGTATATGTGTGGATGTGTGTGGATGTGCGTAGATGTGTGTGGATGTGTGTGGATATACGTGCATGTGCGTGGATGTGTGTGGATGTCTGTGTATGTGTGTGTATGTGTGTGGATGTGTGTGGATGTGTGTGTGTGTATGGATGTGTGTGGATGTGTGTATATGTATGTGGATATGTGTGGATGTGTGTGGATGTGCGTAGATATGTGTGGATGTGTGTGGATATACGTGCATGTGCGTAGATGTGTGTGGATATGAGTGGATGTTGTGTGCGTGTGTATGTGAGTTGATGTGTGTATGTGTGTGGATATGTCTGGATATATGTGGATGTGTGCAGATGTGAGTGGATGTGTGTGGATATATGTGCATGTGCGTGGATGTGTGTGGATATGAGTGGATGTGTGTGCGTGTGTATGAATGTGCGTGTATGTGTGTGGATGTCTGTGTATGTGTGTGGATGTGTGTGGGTGTGTATGGATGTGTGTGGATGTGTGTGGATATATGTGGATGTGTGTGGATGTGTGTGGATGTGTGCGGATGTGTGTGGATGTGTGGATATATGTGCATGTGCGCGGATGTGTGTGGATATGAGTGGATGTGTGTGCGTGTGTATGAATGTGCGTGGATGTGTGTGGATGTCAGTATATGTGTGTGTATGTGTGTGGATGTGTGTGGATGAGTGTGGACGTGTGTGGGTGTGTGGATATACGTGCATGTGCGTGGATATGAGTGGATGTTGTGTGCGTGTGTGTATGTGTGTATGTGTGTTGATGTGTGTGTGGATATGTGTGGGGATGTGATAGTGTGTGATGTGTGTGGATGTATATGTATGATGATGTGTGGGATAGTGTAGTTGTATAGTGATGTGCGTGATGTTATGTATGTGGTGTGTATGTGTGGTATTTGTGTATGTGTATATGTGTGGATGTGTGATGTGTGTTTGGTGATGTGTGGATATAGTGGATGTGTGGTGTGATGTGTGTTGTGATGTGTGTGGATGTGTGTGGATGGATGTGTGGATGTGTGTGGATATACGTGCATGTGCGTGGATATGAGTGGATGCTGTGTGCGTGTATGTGTGTGTATGTGTGTTGATGTGTGCATGTGGGATGATGTGTGGATAGTGATGTGTGTATGTGTGCGTGATGTGTGTGGATTGTTGTGTGTGTGGTGGATGTGTGTGATGTGTGTGGATGTGTGGATGTGTGTGTGGATTGTGTGGATGTGTGTGTGTTTGTTGTGTGTGTGTTGTGATGTGTGTGATGTGTGATATATGTGGATGTGTGTATATGTGTGTGGATATGTGTGGATGTGGTAGATGTGTGTGGATGTGTGTGGATATACGTGCATGTGCGTAGATGTGTGTGCGTGTGTATTAATGTGCGTGGATGTGTGTGGATGTCTGTGTATGTGTGTGGATGTGTGTGAATGTGCGTGGATGTGGGTGGATATAGTGCATGTGGTGGATAGTGGATGTGTGATGTGTATGTGTGTGGATGTGTGTATTGGATATATGTGATGTGGGATGTGTGTGATGTGTGTGATGTGGTGGATGTGTGTGGATGTGTGATAGTGATGTGCGTGGATGTGTGTGGATATGAGTGGATGTTGTGTGCGTGTGTGTATGTGTGTTGATGTGTGTATGTGTGTGGATATGTGTGGATATATGTGGATGTGTGCGGATGTGTGTGGATGTGATGTGTTTGTGATATAGTGTGCATGTGCGTGGATGTGATGTGTGTGTGTGTGATGGTGTGTATGATGTGTGGATGTGTGTTATTGATGTGTGTGTATGTGTGTGTGTATGATGTGTGTGATGTGTGTGTATGTGATATGGATGTGTGTAGATGTGTGATTGTATGTGTGTATGTGATATATGTGGATGTGTGTGATGTGTGTGGATGTGATTGAATTGTGTGGATGATGATGTGTATGTGCGGATGTGTGGATGTCTGTGTATGTGATGTGTGATGTGTGTGTATGATGTGTGGATGTGTGTATGTGTGTATGGATGTGTGTGGATGTGTGGATGTTGATATGTGTGATATGTGTGATGTGTGGATGTGTGATGTGTGTATATGGTATGTGTATGGATGTGTGTGGATGTGTGTGTGTGATGTGTGGATATTGTGATGTGTGGATGTGTGTGATGTGATGTGGTGTGTATGGATGTGTGTTGATGTGTGTGGATGTGTGTGGATGTGTGTGGATGTGCGTGGATGTGTGTGGATGTGTGTGGATGTGTGTGGATGTGTGTGGATGTGTGTGGATGTGTGTGGAAGTGTGTGGATGTGTGTGGATGTGTGCGGATGTGTGTGGATGTGTGTGGATGTGTGTAGATGTGTGTGTGTGTGTGTGTGTGTGTGGATGAGTGCGCGTGTATGCGTGTGCGTAAGCGTATGGGTGTGCATGTGCGTAAGCGTATGCTTGTGTGTGTGCGTGTGTGTGAGCGTGTGCGTGTGCGTGTGCCTGTGCGTGTGCGTGTGCGTGTGCGTGTGCCTGTGCGTGTGCGTGCCCATGCGCATGCGCGTGTGCTCGTGAGCGAGCGCGTGCGTGTGCACGTGCGTGTGAGAATGGATGTATGTTAGTATCCACAATAACTCCAGAACGAAAATACCTACGTACTTAAAATTTTGTATTTAAGCTTGTTTTCATTTGGCTTAGAGCTGATTAGATTTCGGGGTAGTTTTTTGTTTTTATCAGATATTTCTAAAACAGCTGCATATTTATAAGATATAAAAATACCTGAATATAAACGTTAAACATATCAATTAATTATGTTATATGCAATTTTTTGTTATAACGTGTAATTTAGCCGCAAATTAGCTGAATAACGATTAATTTTATAAAAAATTATTATTATTATTTTTAAAGAATATTTAATTTTAAACAAATTTCATTTATGAATTTTTTAATGTAAAACGTAATAAATATGGGAATTTTTTTTACGTCAACCTGTATTTATGTCTATTAATCTCTATCTGACATGATGTTTTAAAAGTCAGTCTGACGTAGATTACTGTTTTCGTTTTTACAATGTTGCCTGTTTTCGTTATGAATGTATAAAAAAGAGGTTGCATAGTTATTCTAAAAAGATTTAAATAAAAATTATTTCATTTCTTTTAAAGTTAGCATCTATATGTCTATTAATCTGTGTCTGTCATGAAGCTTTAAACGTCTGTTTGACATAGTTGTTTTTGGGTTTTACAATGTTGCCTGTTTTTGTGCTTTTGAGCTTCTTATAAAAGATGTTGCATAGTTATCCTAAAAAAAATGTTATTAAAATTGTTTCAATTCTTGTAATTTCCATTTTGTAACTTCGAAGGTAATGTGGTGATATTTTAATGTTATAAGGGTGAAATGTACAAAAAATAATTCTTGATGTCAAACACTGATTTATAGAGATGTTTGCAGTCGTTTTAATATACACGACTATGTAATTAGCCTATGAAGGTTATGTAAGGTTGATCTATAAGAGAACCATAAACCTTTGACTGATGAATGTGTAAAAGTAAATTATGATGTGATTAAATATGTTTTATAACCAAATAATCACATTTAAACTTTATTCATTTGCGCAATCCTAATACTTAAGATTACTTTTAATAGATATTTTTTGTTTATTTGCATGTAAAAAAAACATTGTTGCTTGGAAAATATTTATAACATAAATGGTATTCATTAGATATGTAGTGTAAATATTTAAATACGTTTCAAATTCACCTTGTATGTATTTTGTAGGCGTCACAGTACAGCAATAGTTTGACAAACATAGTAGTTACAATGCAAATTAAGTGATAACATTCTGTTTTCATTGGTATATTCATATGTCTAGGTTTTTAGTTGATCCCATTATAAAGTGATTCAACTCTGTTAACTTATTTTTTTATTATGACATTTTTCATCGTTAGCTCTCGTTCGTAGAAAGTGTGGACTGTTATTTTAAAAACGGTTTAATAATATTTAAGCTCGATCTTTCCTTGCAAACTAGCTTTTTAATTTGTCTATAGCTTTTAGTTGAAATACCTACTTTTTGTTATACCTAAGTTGCTTGTAAAGTTGATTAACTGGATTATAACGTATCAGCGAGTTGAACCAGCTTATAGCGGTCTAAAAGTGAGTTTTTAACCTCAATATCTGGAAGGAACTGTGTTAGAAATATTTAAACCTTTAAAATTATGAATAACATTAATCTGCTTCGCGAGGAAGAAGACATTTTGTTAGACTATGAAATAATTAATTCAGTTGATATAAATAGGGAACGAAAAGATTACATGATAAGCTCGCTTCGATAACATGACTCGGTGTGACAACGTTGAATTTATTCCAAGATTTCGAATTGAGAACAAGATCAAATATCGCACAAACAGGAATCAGGCTGTTTCACATCTCCAGCAACTGGTATTAACTTTGAGGATCTTAGCAACTAGAAGTTTTTATGTTTCGATGGGTGATTTTGGCGGAGTACATAGATCAACCATGGGAAAAATTGTACCACGAGTAATTTTTGAGATTGAGAATTAAAAGATGAGTACATAGAATTTCCAAACACTGCTGGCGAGAGACAGACGACAGCGGTAGATTTCCACAATAGAGGGAGTTTTCCAAAAGCCACATGAGCGATCGATTGTACGCAGGTACGGTTACAATCATCAGGTGGAAATTTTGCAGAAAATTTCCGTAACCGTAAAGGGTAGTTTTCTTTAAGTGTGTAAGTCATATGTAATGCAAAAAAAAACATAAATAACATCGTCGTTAGTTGGCCAGGTGCGACACATGACAGTTACATTTTTAACACATTGCGTGCCACGTCACCAACTCACCAACATAGGGGGACAGTGATGTTTCCATGGGGGCCACGTCATCCATATACGGGCGACAGACACATTTTCGTGCAGGTCGTATCACACATATTTGTATGCCAGGAAATGTGTTTTAAATGAGGATATCACTTGGTAGCCTCTTGGGAAACATCACTTTTCGGTTAAGTCTAGCAAACTAACAATCTTTCATTTTATATGACGGTTTAAAACAAAAAAAAAGATTTATTTTATTAATTAAAATGCCAGAAAGGTAAAAATAAAATATTAACGTTTAAAAACGAGTGAAAAAAATGTAAAAAAATAAATTGTAAAATTTTCTAGACGTAATGCAACTTAACAGTTTCAATAAATAAGGTTAATTTTTCTGATGAATTAAATTGAAACATGGCAAACATAGCTGAGGTAAATCTACACAGCCATCGCAGTGAGCATGGATACCATTGCCTTTTTCCTGGATTCATTACGGCCTAGTTCCTTTTGAATTCTTCTATAACAAGATGCACATTTTCGTCTGATCGTCTTGCCATTTTCGATTGTCGGAACCCAATGATGTGCTGATTTCTTTCCGCGCGTAGGTTGCGGTTCCTTGCTTGCTCAATGTTGAGCAATTCGACTGTCAACTGTTCCCTAAACTTCCTATACCATTTTATACCTTTCCGTAATGATACATAAGACGCGATTTAGTCAGAAAGGTCTATTCCTGCCTTTCCTTGAATTTAAACCAAATTCTCCTAGTGGTTTGTGCGTCGCCGTCTTCTATTTACGTCGAGCAGGTACTGAAGGTTCCGTTTCCGTAGCTAAACCACCAGCTGCAGAGTGATTTGTAGGGAATTCATCTTGCGTTTACGATTCTTCTGTAAATTGATCTGGACCAGAAGATTGCTGTAATAAAGGAACAACATTCGCAGAAGTAGAAGGTTGATTATAGTCTGTAACTGCAAGGGTATCCAATTCGGTTGGGTCTATAGAACTACCAAGACCAGTGGTAAGAGAAGGTTTGCTAGTAAGCGTATTTTTACGATTAACAGGAACTAATCTAGGTGGATGTTTAGTACAGAGAAGTCAGACTTCACGAGTAATAATTTCACCTTTTTTTAATTTGGCTGTTACAACCTCCTTTGGCATATGTTTTTTTGCTTTCTCTGAATGTTCCTACAACATGGGTATTCTGGTCTATCAATGCTTTAGCCAAGTCATAACTGGTATAAAAGTTATCGATATGTAAAGTTCTGCCCTGATTCAAAAGAGTTGCTGTTGATTCTAAACAAATCAATTCCTCTAATACCACTTGCCGCCTTACCGGCATAAATTTTTATGGACCATGTATACCCATCAATGGAGCTTAACTTAAATAGTTTTATGCCGTAGGGAAGTGTTTTATTGGGAATATATGGCCTAAAGATTAACCAGCCTCTCCATGACACAAGCGTCTCATCTGTAACGATGTCCTGGTTTGGCATAAATAGTTATTGAAATTTGCGTTCCAACATGCCTACTAACGGTTGTATTTTTCCCAGGCGATTTCTAACCTTAGTGTTTTCATTATTGTCGAAATAATGGAAGGGGGAATTTCGTTTTTGTAAATACCGCTTTTGTCCCAATAATTTTGGAGAGAACTAATTGTTACTAATCCCATCGATATCGTTAAGCCTAAGAATCTTCTTAGTTCTTCTACGTCCGCCTCTTTCCATTTATTAAGTCGTGAATATTTCTTGGTAGTTCTGGGGTTAATAGTTTGTCGAGCAAACTCGTTTGTTTGTGCAACAATGCAGTTAAGTAATTCGCCATCCACCAAAAGGGAAAACACACCTAGAGGGGTAACGTCCTGGGAAATATCTTTTTGTACCCCGTGGAGTCCAGTGAAATCAAACTTTTTATGTCAGCCTTCATACGTATACCAAATACATTCTGGTGGTACGAGATTGTCTGGTTCTTCTGCTGCAGCCTCTCGCTCTTCTCCCAGAGTCATCTCCTGTAAGGCATCTGCAATATTGTCCTGCTGCTCATCATTACAGATTGACAATTCTTGCTCATTTCTACTCATCAATTCATACCTATAATGGATCCTCAACAGAATCGTCGGAATTATAGTCCCGTTCATCTACCTTGTTCTCAAATTCATCTATATTATTCACAATATGTTCTAGTTCTTTACCACTTAACTTCCACTTACACATTGTCACTTACTATTCACGCACTACAAGTACTTAACTATTCACCAATTGTCTCTTCCTAAGAACTCAGCACACACCTGCAACAAAAAAGGAGTTAGAAACACCGTCACTCCTAAATGGGTGACGTGGCCCCAAATGGAAAAACTATGAAAATATTTCTCAGGAGACGACCCATATGTGGGTGACACAAAACACTCAATGTAATAAAAAAACCATCTAAAATTCATTTAGGTCCCCAGGAAAATTTCTATGAAAATAGCTTAGCACGAAATTTGTTAATACGTCACAAATTAATGCTAGATTTGAAGCTGGACAAATGAATGATTTTATATTGCTAGGAGGCAGTGGCTATCCACTTCGTCCATTTATAATGACTCCAATACAAAACCCAAATTCTCCAGGTGAACAGTTATATAACGAATTGCAGATTAGAACTCGCAATGTCATTGAAAGAACCTTTGGAATTCTAAAAAGAAGATTAGTACCGGGATAAGATGTATAATACGTCTTGCACAAGGAATCATTGTTAGTGCAGCTATTTTACATAACCTGGCATGCGAAAATCGTGATACGGTGCCAGAAATTAAAGAAATAGCTTTTCCACTAGAAGATATTCAGTGGTTCCACCAGCAAACCAACATCATAGTGGCATTATTATGAGAAATACCTTAATAAATTATTTTCAGCAATTGTTATAAATAAAAATAATGTAATTAATGTAATAAGACTGATATATATTTATTTTTGTTTATCGATCAATTTTAATTTTCGTTCTTCTTGAAGAAACTCATCTTCTGCTTTCCTTTGTTTTATTTTACGGTCACCATTGCGTTGACTTGGCTATTTAGGTCATCCTTTGCTGGTGGATTCAAACTCAATAGGGTGTTTACTTATTTTGTTTAAGTACCCTTGAGTTCCAAGCACTCCAATCATTCTTAAATAAACCAATTAGGACCTAATAAATGATGATTTTACCAACTTTACCTTGTCCTCATTGACGACATTAATTTGCATATCACTATGATCAACAGACTCCTTCGATACAGTGCGTTCTTTATTGGCTAAAAAGCAAAGTATTAGTGAAGGATTAAACGAGTAATTTTCCTACATAAGTGATCTGATATGCCGGTATTAGTTGGAGCTACTTCAAAATACGCCTTCTCATAATCCGAAATGAATGCTGTAAATTAAAAAATTAATAATAATATACAACTATCAATAAAAGGAACAATAGATGTATTGGCAGTATTTTCATGGTTTGATGAAATATTTATATTTATATTGTTACTCGCTGAAAACGTAATCGTAATGGGCATGGCTTTAAATTTTTAAAAAATACTAGCATTAGAATCAAAATCGCAAGGTATCCCGTTAACTGTCCCCTGTATGGGAGATAATTCGTTTTTGTAATGGCAAAGTGGCTCGATTTTTGGAATTCCACCGCCTGTTTAGAAAATTTCTCACTTATTTCGAGCCATTTTGGATTTCAGCTGGTGCTTTATATTTTCGTATTTAGAACGAAGGACACCGGAAGCAAGCTCCATTCAGCAAACACCAGTAAAATCGGTGGAAATCTTCTCCCAACATTTGCCTTTTCTTTCCACGTCACGGCATTTGTTTTAGGATTTTCTAAAACGCTCTTGTTTTTAATAACTAGAGCGATTAACGTCCTAACCTCGTGCTCAGTGAAATTTTTGGATCCGCTTCTTTTGAAAGTCAGATCAGGCTATAAATAATAAATTTTAGGAGAAAAAAAATAGGAATTATTATTTTATACACTTTCAAATAAAATTAATTACTTTTACCTTCCCAGACATCATAAATATAAGCGAAAGATAACTATTTTGAAACGGTCCGAATCGTACGAAGTACACACACACTATTACGAATTTAAGGTTAGAACACGTTATTTACTTTTAACTTTCAAGGCATTCACTATTACCAACATACAAAAAAATAGTTTCACGTGCTTTATAGTTAAAAACTTGATAAATTTGTTGGAAAGACTGGTTTTCTTAAAAGTATTTTTAAAGTGGCTTTTAATTTTATCTACCTTTTAAATAAAAGTTAGTTTACAAGGAGATGGAAAGATTGGACCTTAATCTATTAAAAATTTAATCACTAAATAGTACTAACAATAATATAACATTCAATAGTCGGTTTTAATTCATATTATTATAACAGGCGTTTTTCAAAATTTTTTGACAATAGTATTTTTATTAACAATTTTCTCTTTTTACTGGGGACGGTAGCTACAACCGCCAATAGAATGATTGCAACATATGCTTTTTTTAAATGTAAATTTATTTATTATATTACATTTATATATTTCTTATAAATGTAAATTAAAATATAAATGTAAATTGCGATTTTTTTCATTTTAATAAACATATCAGTTTAAAACCAAACGTTCTATGTAAAATATTGTTGATAACGTAACATTTTGTTTTAATATCATGGCAATTGTGTGTTTTTTTTAATTATTACTAATTTAATTCTTCGTTTTCTTTTTCAAGTACTATTTTGTTAATAAAAAACTGACCTATCATATAGTATTTTTAATTCTGTAAAACTTTGATCTCTTATGTTTTTACTCTACACCAATTAGGGGAGCAGGATATTGCATAAGCGTGATTTTACATGTAAAATGCTATTACCGAGCGGTCGGATCAGCACCCTATGTATATACATGGTGTATTTTAAAATCACCGACAAACGAAAACTGGAGATTCTATGATTCAAAATAAGACAAAAATGATCATAAACGCTTTTCCGAAAATACTTCCTAACCGAGATACAGGTTGATTAAAAAATACTTTTTTTAAGGTTTTTTTAAGATTCCTCAAAAACCACAAAAGACATTACACTGAGATTTGGTACACCTAAATGTTTAATTAAATACAATTAATCAGGTGAGTTTGAGTCAATTAACTCCACCCAGTGGCGTGGAATATTTTAAGCTAGTTTAAGTAAAAAAAAACGCACGCCCCTGGTTTTTTTGAAGAAATATTTTTTGATAGATTCAACATTTAATTCTGCAAATAAAATCATACTTAGTATTTTTTCGATTCGGCACCACGTTTTTTAAATATTTTGCATTAACATAAACGACCACATTATTAAATAAAAATCAAAATTTGTTTTATTTTACAAAAAAATAACGCAGTTAACTATTAGGTACTTTATTAAAGAGATATTGAAGGAATCAAAAACAAAATAATAATTATTCTTATACATATTGTTCAAAATGTCCTCTTTCCTTTTGAATGCAAGCTTGTATTCTTCTTAGCAAATGAAACCTAACACGCCGAAAAATTTGTGGCATAGCCCTAATCTCATCGCATGCCATCTGTATGCAATTCCAAAGTTGCTCTCGATTATTAATTTAAACAGAATAGACACGAGTTATCAGATACCTCCACACACAAAAAAATCCAATGGGTTTAAATCTGGCGATCGTGCTGGTCACGGTACTTCACTTCCTCGTTCAATCGAGCGTCCAGGGAACCATGCATTTAAAAATTCTCTGACGTTTCGTGTAGAATGTGGTGGTGCACCATCATGCATGAAACACATGTTCATTCTAACATCTAAGGGTAGGTCGTCAAACAATTCTGGCAAATCTTCTCTCAAAAAATTTAAATAGAATTCGCCAGTAAGTCTTTGAGGAAAACGGATAGGTCCGATTAGGTGATCGTCTAGTATACCTATCCTATTTGTGGGAATTATGCAAGTTTATTATTCCATTTCGGGAAAAAATACACTCATCAGTGGTCAATAAGTTTCTAACAAATTGTACATCTTCAGCATTTTTATTTAAAAACCATTCGCAAAAATTCATTCGACGAGGATGGTCAGCAGGCAATAATGCATGCACTTTTTGTAGGTGAAAGGGATGTAAATTTTGTTCTCGTAAAACTTTCCAAGGCTTGCTATGTGATACACCAAATTCTAAACCTAACTCACGCGTACTTATTGATGAATTTTCATAAACTCCATCTAAAATTTGTTCCTCAATTTCAACCGGTACACGAGTATTTCGTCCGGAATTTTTCTTTCCTTTTAAACTTCCATACTCTAACAAGTTACGATGAACGGTTCTAAACGTAGTATGATGTGGATGTCTTCTGTTTGGAAATCTTTGTTCATAAAGTCGAGCAGCTGCACGAGCATTGCAATTAGTATTACCATAACATAAATGCATATCGTCCAGTTCTCGTTTGGAATAATTCATTTTTTCACAGTAATTAGACACAAACAATGAATTACGAAACACGCGTAAATGCAACTATTTTAACAAACATAAGATACGTAACTGTCAAATGCAAAGCAATCTATGATTTATTTAATATCTTTTGTAGTTTTTGAGGAATCTTAAAAAAATCTTAAAAAAATTATTTTTTAATCAACCTGTATCTCGGTTAGGAAGCATTTTCGGAAAAGCGATTATGATCATTTTTCGTCTTATTTTGAATCATAGAATCTCCAGTTTTCGTTTGTCGGTGATTTTAAAATTCACCCTGTGTGTATATATATATATATATATATATATATATATATATATATATATATATATATAAGGTGAGTTAGTTTTTTGTAGACAAACTTTAACAGGAGATAGAACACATGTTTCTAAAAAGAAAAGTTCCTATAAACATATGTCGTAGAAGGCTTCCGAGATACAGGGTGTTGAATATAATTTTTTTTTCTCAAATTTTCATTATAACTCATAAACGAATGCTTAGATTTTTTTCATGTTGGGGGGATAATGTCTATTAATTAAGGGGCATAAAACAAGCGATAAGAATGTTCACAAACTTGCACAGTGGTGGAGTGGAGGGGGTGCTCAACCCCTTTCATAAACAGAACTTCTACGCCAATGACTATTTTTTAAAAAAACTGTTATTTTCATTATCTACATACAGTTTAACAAAAATAATGTACCTTCTTCTGCTTCGAAATTCCTGTGCGTTTCCGACTTATTTTGATTTTTAGTGTTTGATGTGGTACTAAGTTAAGTAATGTGTTTTATGTGAATAATTGAATATAAAGTTTTTAATAGAAAAGATATAATAAAACATTTAGAGCCATTTTAGTACCTAACGATCGTTTCTTTAAAATTTCAAATACATTTTCATTTATAAATAGGTAGGTTATCGGTTTTTTTTAGTATCCATTGTTATTATCCTCGTATAAAAAGAAATGCATAATTATTATTGTTATGCGGTCAATACTTTCTGTATAATTATGTATGTATTAATTTCGATATAAACATGTATGTAGTTTTTAAGTGAGATTCTAATAAGTTATAGACCGCTGCTCACTTGCTCTCATTAAAGAGCCGCCACTGTATCAAGCCATACCCAATACAAGACTTTTGTAAATTGAAATCTGTTTAGTACACTAATTTTAACAATCCTTATTTATTATTGTAACAATACTTAATTAATACTTTTGAAATTAATAAGAATTCTTAGGAATAACGATTTATAAATAAATAACAATAACACTAGTATAATAAAATTAGACACTTTGTTCAAAATGTAAACCGTTCTTTTCAATACACATTTCACAGCGACGTACAATAGAACGTCTTAAGTTAATTAAATGATGCACCCTTATTTCACTGCAAGCATCTCTGATGCGATTGTATTAACCGGAGTGGTATACACTTTTTCCTTCATGAATCCCCATACAAAAAAGTCAAGTGGCGTTAAATCGGGGGATCCAGGAGGCCACGCCACTGGACTTCCACGACCTATCCACCTCCCCGGGTAGTTATTGTTTAGCCAATTTCTTACATTTTTGCCATAATGGGCCGGACATCCATCAAGCTGAAACCAAGAATGTCCTCTTAAATTCAAAGGAATGTCTTCCCACATATTAGCATGTTCTTCTTCTAAAAATTGTAGGAAATTTTCTGAATTTACACGTTGTGGCAAGCAATAAGGTCCAAACACGTGGTTGCGGTAAATTCCAATCCATACATTTGTACTAAATTCATGTTGAAATCTTTTTGGTCGAATGGCATGTGGGTTTTCATGTGCCCATATATGCTCTATTATTTTGAATGGAGTTAAGAACCCACCTACAATAATTAAGTCTTCGTTCGGCGTCACCTGGACATAAACCATGAACAGGTTGAAAATGATATGAGCGTCTGTGATCCCGTTTTAAAACCCGGAAAACTTTACTTTGGGAAATACCAAGAGCCACAGCAGTACGTCGAGTACTTGTGGGGTTCCCATTAAATTCACGCAGTATACCCTCTCCAATTCTATCTCGTCCACGGTTGTTCTGTCGGCCCCCATGTACATTTTTCAAACCCTGGTTAACAAATCGACGATGGATACTCACAAAAACGGAATGATGAGGTTGTCGTCTATTTGGAAATCTTCTCCGATACTCCCTAGCTGCGTACCTTGAATTCCCATTTGCGAACCCATAAATAAAATGAATGTCGGCTTGTTCGCTATTTGTAAATGTAAACGGCATGTTACACTAATTAAAAGCTGGCAAATCAAATGAAATAACTTTTTGAACTTAAAAACAATAATTAATAACAGTGAAATTATTCAAAATGAAGCAAGTGTTTGTAAAAAGTCAAACTGTCGTTTCAAAATATAAAATTTAATACTTACTGGTTTTCCAAGGAGTATCATATTTTGTTGCAATGAAATAAGGGTGCATCATTTAGTTAACGGTTTACATTTCGAACAAAGTGTCTAATTTTATTATACTAGTGTTATTGTTATTTATTTATAAATCGTTACTGCTAAGAATTCTTATTAATTTCACAATTATTAATTAAGTATTGTTACAATAATAAATAAGGATTGTTAAAATTAGTGTACTAAACAGATTTCAATTTACAAAAGTCTTGTATTTGAGTATGGCTTGATACAGTGGCGGCTCTTTAATGAGAGAAAGTGAGCAGCGGTCTATAACTTATTAGAATCTCACTTAAAAACTACATACATGTTTATGCGTTAAGACAAATTTTTTTAAACCCACAGGTCTTGGTTTATTCTTAACATATTGTCGAAAAGCACATCGACCAAGGAACGGAATCATCTGTTCATCTATGGAGAATGCAGCTTGAGATTATCTATTTATTTCCAGACAACGGTTTCTTACCAAATCGATGATTGGTTGAACTCTCCAGAGCCGATTGTTTTTTTTATTTTCTTCTGTGACTGTACAGACATCCACAATATGAAGATTGACTCTCAAGAGATATAACCCATCTCTTGGTATGGTATCCGCAATTACGGGAAATTTAAAGCGAGTGCTCCAATATAAATGAATTCGAGGGAATTTTATACATCCCATTACTGCATGTATCCCAAAAAATTTTTTAATTTCTTCAGGAGTTACTTTAGGTTTTAGTTCCCTTCCATGCTTTTGTAGGTAAAATTTGCCGTCCGTTCTGCACACAGTTGGAAAAACGCGTTTCCTAAATATTTTTCAAAGTAACTCCATGGTGTCAAAACTTCAGTGGGATCTGGGAGTGTTGAGGTATGTTCTCGTTTTTAAATTTGTTTGTTTTACTCCAGGTTAATATTGATGGCTTTTGGGAATGTTGTGCAGTGCTGGGACCTGGCAAATCATCTTCGTCACCACTTTCTTCAGATTCATCTTCTTCCATGTCCTCATCTTGTACAGTCAACCCCTCCTTTTCCGAAGGTATCCAATCATCATCATCTTTATCTCCGTGTTCTATTTCCAAATCGAAACCAATTTCATCCAGTAGTTCGTAGATTTGGTCTGGATTCTTAGCGAGTTTCGTTAAGTCAACTTTTCCAGCTGATCCTGAAAAAGAAACAGCTTGTTACCAGTTTTGCCCTCCAAATATTTTTTCAAATTGTTATACCATTCGCTCCCGGCATACACAAACGTGAAACACATCAGAATCCACATTTACACTGCTCACTCCTAACCCTCACAAACGTGATGTCCTTCAAAACATATTTGTGGATTTGTAACCTCAAATTAAAATGTTTTGATTTTGTGTAAATAGGAAGGTACATACAATTTGTCACAACTATACATCAAAATAAATACTTTAAAATTGTTTAAAATTGTTACCACGTGTCGAACAATCTCATTCGTTTCTAAACAAATTTTGTGTTTACTGCCGGTGCAACGAGATACTCACGTACACTCACAATCGTGTCGTAGAGGTGCGAATACAGTAAAATGATATTTTAAACCTAATATCGCCTATAAATAAGACACTCATAATTGTGAGTATAAGGAGCGTAAGGGATAAAATGTGATCCAAATCAAGTGCGCACCACTGGTAACTTCTTTATTGTTAAAGCTACAACATCGGTTAAATTAGCAAAGTTGAGCAGAATTACGTGAAGATTTAGAACCCGGCAAGAAAATTGGCCATTGTTGCCAAGTTTTGTTTGAGAAAAATAATCATTTCCGCTGATTACAATAGTGGAATTAAAAAAACAATTGAGTTTTTCAACAAAATAATATTTTTTAAATAGAATACCATGTATATTATTATTTTTTAACAATTTTAATGAAATTTGGAATAAAAATGGTTGTTATAAACTTTTTGCAAGAATTAAAAATGACGGAGTTATAAGAACCTAAACATAAACTAATTCTAAACTAATTTAGAAAGCGTGTAATCGTAACCTGTTTGGATGGGCTACTGTATCCGACCCGCTTCCTTTTTTTACTGTTAAATTGATCTTGTAAAGTTTTTAATTTAAATCAAAATGTTAATTCATTCTTTATGTGTCTCGACTAATACTGAGTGCAATGAGAAAACTCTTTACTCTACAGGACTTCTGGGGTATTTTTAATGCATTTATGATAACAATAAAACTTTGATACATATATTCAAAACTGTGTAGACTCGCGACCTTCTTTCTTCGCTTGAGCAAATCCGTCGTACAAAAAGGGTGGCCGTTACTTAATCCTTTCTTGGATGCGATTCTTGGTTTCCAACAAATAAGAGCCAGTTGATACTACAACAGCTAGGCGAATTAAGTGCAAAAGCGTCTTGCAGCAAATGTAGATTGCAGTTTTCTTCTCCACGAGAAACAGCACTCACTAATATAGACATCCTACTTAAAAAATTTTTAATTCTTTACGGATGACTTGCAGCACTCGCTTGTGCCTTCCCTCTTTCGCTGTCAATCCCCATCTCTTTATTTCGCGCTTCTGTTAGTGCCTCTTCCTCCACGCGCAGCTTAATCTACATATAACAGTAATATACAAGGTAATTTTCATAAAAGCATTTACACAGAGTACTGCAGAGTAATAAATCTTATACTAAACCAAAATAAAATTCAATTTCTATGTTCATGCATGAGGTGTTACAGTTACGCCCCAAAATTTGGGGAACAAGATTGAACAGACTTGTGAGCCAAATTTTCAGACTTTTTAGTATTTGAATTACATATATATTTCTTTAAATTGTCAACATTTTGAGTAGTTCTGTACTTATCGGTTCCGGGCTAATATAGTACATAAGCATTACCACCTATTGTGTACTCCATAAAGCAAGAAAACTTTCTTAATAGTTTTATCTAATGCAAACGATTGATAGTGTGTTTTAACCAGCATTAGATCACCTGAGTTATATTTGATTCTTTTTCTCTTTTTGAAATTGTTAATACATTTTCTCTCTCGTTCTAACCTTATGCTTGCGCATACCTGTGGAATTTGGTACCTCCTTTAGTGTTGAATCAAAACATCTTTACATGGTAAGACCACAGGACACATCGTACACCTGTAGTTCACGCTACTCTCCATTTTTTTCCTGTGATGCTCCTTTGTGTGTTGTTTGTCTTAAATATTCTAAAAATTCACAAAAATAATCGTCTTCTATATGGTTTCCAGGGTTCCCTTTTTGCATTGTTGCCCATCTTCAATTGATCTTTCATCAGACCTATCTACAAAATTTGCTTTCCTGTTGTTCCTGAATTTGATCGTACTCTACTCTCTAGCTGATTCAGCACCTTTTAAATTGTTATCAAGAGAAGGTAATCTAAACGTTTGTTTGTTATAATAAAATTGTAATTCTTTTTTTCGAACGTTGATTGTAGCGTTCTTCTTTACCAACCAGTCAATTCCGAGAATGCGAGAAATATTTAAACAACCAGCAATAAAAAATACTGTTTGTTGATTACTTCCGCTATTTTATATATTTACAAGGGCTTGGCGTTTTATCTTGGTAATCCTTCCAGTGACACTTTGGATTGACATACCTACTGTAGGTAATGTTGGTATCTCTTCGTTGACTTTTTTAATGGTTTTACTCACACTCACAGAGATACCTGTGTCTACCAGCTTACTCCTTCTAATTTTACTGATATTTGGGGTACCAAATAACATTCTTGAGAATTTTCTAGCTGCTCTACCGTTTCGCTGCTCGAACCTGCTAAAGATGTTTCTTCAATTTGGTTTATTTGTTGTTTTTGCCGTTGAAAAAATAGACGTACATAATTAACATGAGTTGCTTACTCCTCCGTTGTTGGGCAGCGAGTAGTAGAAGCGCTCTGCAGCTGACGTTCTTGTTTAAATTATCAGATGCTTACTCTTCGTTTGGTGGTCCATAATTATTACGTCCTCTTCGGTTACCTCTGCAATTCCCAGTTTACGCCGTTTATTTCGCGTGGATCTTCTCTTCTTGATCCCTGCCTATCTCTATTTTCATTGCAACACATTTATTAGATCATCGATATTATGAGTTCGTGCTGATATTAGAATGGTTCCAATTTCATATAGGAGATGTTTGCATAGAGCGTTTACTAAGATTTCTTCGGGTATTTTTGGTTCTCAATGTTGCATTTGGTCTCCAAGACCAGAAGTGTTGTACAAAATGAGATACCTTTTGCCCATATGCGAACATCGCTTTCTAGAGATTATATTGCTATAAACAGCCCATCTCCTTCACTTGGATTTTATTTACGCAGATTTCTAAGTTCCTCATTAATTTTACAGGGTGCACCGAACGTCTACTTCCATCAAATTTTGGTTTCTTGTCGACTACTTGTACAGTAGAATTATTTCTTGTACCCCCTAAATCGGATTGACAGTTTACTTCCGCTATCTTATTTTCTAACTTAGCGATCTCCGCTTTGACTTCATTATCTAATCTTTTTTTAATATCGCATATATCCTTTTCATGAATAATTACATTCCTTTTCTTTTTCGCTACCTCGTTGCCCAATTCTTCGACCACTTCACTCATTTGTTGTCGTACTATTTCGGTTTTTGATTCTACTACTTTTATTTTATCATCTTGTACTTGGTCCTGTTGGTCTATTTCTTCTTTCTGATCGTTTAATTTCTTGTCCCATCCTTCAATTGCTTGTTCTTGACTTTTTCTTAATCGTTCTTCCGTTTTGTTCATTTTCTCATTAATGACTTGTTTTTAAAACTTCTCGATTATTTTTAGATTCTTCTCTTATTTGCTGTGGCGTTTCCATTATAATGTCTTGTGCTTCTTGACTAAACACTTCCGTTTCGCTGTTTACTTGTCCTTCAATTTTATTCATTGTATTTGTCTTAATTAGTTTTCTTTCAGCCTTTTTAAAACCTGACCTTTATTCCATAAACTACAAAAATATGTCCCTATATACTTTATATGTTACACCACTGGTAATATTTAAATTAAAATTTCTTAGTTTTGCTTGCTATTGATGGCGTAAAAAATAACAAATAAGATTTGTCAAATTCCAAACTAAATCTGTTACCTTAATATTTTAATGCTTTGTATGATTAATAAGGTTCAAATTCTCGTACTTATACCCATTTATCAACCTCATTAAAGATTCTGTATTATACGTATTTTGTTACTCTGGTTTCATATTAGTTGAGTTGATCGACCTATTTCCACAATTTTTGCTTTTTGAGCGCGACATTTCGGAAGCGGGCTATGCTTCCGTCACCTGGCTTAGTCCTGAGAAGGACTGATTCCGCACTTGAGTCGAATTGGTATGTTATATAATTTTTTCCCAAGCACTTGACTACTCTCAGATTCGAACTTGGTACCTTTCACTTACTAGTCTGACACCTTTACCGCTAAGCCACTGAGTAATCCAATATAGGTTTTTTAGACCTTGTGTATGTGTATTGCGCTTAAGCTCTTCGCACATTATTGGAATCCATATGGGTTTCATTTCCACACTAGCTTGGCTTATTGGATTTTCTGCTAGTGCGATGTATGTGCCTTCTCTGAGTTTCCGACGAGTTGTGTTCTCGTCATTTGCCACTATTAGTCTGTTATCCCATTGGATGCGGTGGTCTTCGTTCCAGATAGGTTCGGCGATTCTTGATTTTTCTGTTTCGCCCTTACTAAATTTTGGTGCGGTAGTATTTAATTGACCGTGATTGATGAAATTGCAAACAACTCGTAAACCGTTCACTTTATCAACTTCATCTAAGAGGACCAAATTTGCAGAAAATTGAATAACGGACCCAAAAGTCACCAAAATACCTGAAAAATCACACACAAAAAAGTTGGAATAGAAAGTATACGGGAACAATGTGAAAACTAATACTTCCAGTCCATTCATAGACAATCCAATCACACCAAAAAAATCTTCGTCAACAAAGAAATAATTTTCATTGCGGGTAGTATTTTGAAATTCCTAAAGGTTTTCGAGTGATTTAATATAAATTCAAAACACAATTCATGCCCCGCGTTGATCGCGACAAATGTAATCGTAATCTGTTTGAATGGGCTACAGTAACCGTCCCGCTTCCTTTTTTTATTGTTAAATTTATCTTTTTCATTTGTTAATGTAAATCAAAATGTTAATTAATTCTGTATATGCCTCAACTAATACTCAGTGAAATAAGAACCCTTTACTCTATAGGACCTCTGGGGTGTTTTTAATGCGTTTATGACAACAATAAAACTTTGACACATATATCCAAAACAACAGAAAAAACAATTTTAAATCATCATTACAAAAAAAACCAACATGCAATCGAAAGCAGACGTAATAATTCTCTAGATATCAATTCAGTGCAATAAAGGAGACACGTTTACTAAATTATTATGTGACCTTTTTAATTATTAAGCATTAAACAAAATACATGCAAACACCTGTCTAAACTCGCGATCTTTTTTCATCGCTTAAGCAAACTCGTCGTACAAAAATGGTGGCAGCTACCTAATCATTGCCTGGATACGATTCTTGGCTTCCAACAAACAAAAGCCAGTTGATACTACAAAAGATAGGCGAATTAACTACAAAAGCTTCTTGCAGCAAATATAGATTGCAGTTTACCACCAGAACCAGTACTAATATAAATATCGCACCTACGAATTTTGTATAACTTTAATATTTTACAGCGTTTTAGTTCACTGTAACACTTTAATGGCCGTTATTTATATTTGTTTACGGATGACTTGCAGCACTTGCTTTTGCTTTAAAGATCGACCACCATTCCCTCTTTCGCTGTCAATCCCCGTCTCTTAATTCCCCGCTTGTGAGCGTTTCTTCCTTCGCGCACACGCAACTTAATCTACATATAACTATGATATACAAGGTAGTTTCATAAAAGCATTTATACAGAGTATAAAGAAAACTAAATTTAAAAAATACTGAAAACCATTAACTTGATTACCAAATAACGTTTTGTTTTAGGTTCTAGTGATCTTGGACCCCATGAAATCGGCCCATTAGTTCAAATCCACCTGAAATTAAAAAGATTATTCAGAAGATGATTAGTTTCTCAATAGATGTGAGGAGGTGCTCCATCCTGCTGAAAAATGTCATTTTGTCTACTGACAAGATCTATTTCATCTAAAAAGTTATCCAAAATCTCTTGCTTAAATGCCACTTATCTTTCGTCGGTGAGTGAACCTTCACAAATAAAAGGTCCAATAATTATCCCACACCAAACTTTAAAACTAAAACGAATCTGAGGAGCCTTTTGATGTGGTTGCAAGGCGTTTTGTCTTGATCAGTAATGATGGTTTTTTTCTGTTAAACATTCCACAATTAGAAAAGTTTGACTCGTCACTCCATATAATATTTCAATAATTATTGGCGTTTTGCTGACAATGGTTAATATACCAATAACAAAAAACCATTCTTCTGTCAGGATCTCCCGGGAGCAATGTTATTTGATCTTGGAGGCCATGAAATTGGTCTATTAGTTCAAATCCACCTGAAATTAAAAAGATTATTCAGAAGACGACTAGTTTCTCAATAGATGTGAGGAGGTGCTCCATCCTGCTGAAAAATGGCATTTTGTCTACTGACAAGATCTATTTCATCTAAAAAATTGTCCAAAATCTCTTGCTGAAATATCACTTATCTTTCGTCGGTGAGTGAACTTTCACAAATAAAAGGTCCAATAATTATCCCACACCAAACTTTAAAACTAAAACGAACCTGAGGAGCCTTATGATGTGGTTTCATTCCACAATTAGAAAAGTTTGACTCGTCACTCCATATAATATTTCAATAATTATTGGCGTTTTGCTGACAATGGTTAGTATACCAATAACAAAAAACCATTCTTCTGTCAGGATCTCCCGAGAGCAATGTTTAAATAAGTTTGTACTTATAGGGGAGTATTTATGTTTCTTCAATATTCTGTGACTCTCAAACAACGCCCCGTATCCAATTATTTGGGATAAGCTTCAAAATAACCAATAACTTCTGTTTCAACTGCTTCACTAATTACACAATTATTTTTATTAAAAACATTTTCATTAGTTCTAAACTTCCGTCCTTTCTGTGTTTTGAAAATAGTTTTTTTTTCATAGTGAGGAATGTGACATGTTGGAAGCTTTCTTGGTGAATAGCATATGTACGCTAAGAGTAAAAGAATATATACGACAAAAAATCGGATTCGACAAAAACCGCATACGAAGAAAACTAAAAAAAAAAACACCTGTTAGACACATTTATAGCAGGAAAACGTCATGAACTATATCTAATGATTGCCTAATAAGAAATCATAATGTTCACTCAAAATGAAACACTCTCCCTGAAAATTCTACTCCAAAAATATTTAGGCAAAGTCCACCTAAACCTCGAAGGAATCGTAAGCTTTATATAAAAGCTGCCAAATTGCGATAATAAAACTAAAAAACTCATTAAACAGTTCGATAAACTTCAACGTGAAAATTATGGGCTCAAATATAAAAAAAAAGGGATCAATACGGTAATTAATTATTCAATTTAAAACAAAAAAATATGTCACAACAAAGCTAAACGTACCGAAAACTTGTAGAACCCTAAAATTTAATAAACGACAAAATCTGGGTTGTTATGCCTAATTTAAAAAACAGCAAATAAACAAACTGCTTACCTTTGACGGCGGTACTTGTAATCCGACAGCTGATCAGTCAAGGAACTCGTTACCCTTTACCTTATGCATTACGTTAAGCCTTAATGAAACTTCAAAAGGTTACTTTAAAAAAAACTTGTAGAACTGCAATAAAATTGATTACAATCTAAATAAACGATAAATGTATGTTGTCGCTGTAAAATTATTTAATTCTAAATTTCTCATAAAATAATTCAAACACTAGAAATCGTAAATGTGAATAAAAAACATTTAATCTCGTAACTTTTTACTTTACGACGACAAATCGCAGTAACGGAGGACGAAGTCACAATAGATTCATATCCATTAATATGGTCCTATGTTATGACATATATACATATAAAATTTTGCAGTTCACATTAAAAAAAAAAAACAAAAAACGTACACTAATGAAATTCTGTTGGCGCTTGCAGCAAGGTCATATCCCCTAAGTGCAGTTACCTCATATTCTAAATAACTACATTTTATTAAACATCACGGAAATAACAAAGATATCGAAAATATCAATTTTGACAAATCTTCGTGAAATAAACTTTCAAAACACAAAACTTAACAAATAATTCTCAGGAAATTAACAAATGAAATCGGGTGAATGAACACGCATTCTAAAAGGCCTGAAGGGCTTTCATACAACAGTTTACAAGAGAGCAAGCGTTTTCATCCCCCCCACACTAACATTAAAAAGAAAACACACATCGAGCAAGATGTTAAATTTTACGTTAACTGACACTACAATCAACAATAGACGGCATAGAATAGTCTCCCTTCTCTGGACTACGATAAACTGGGTCGCACAACTGGTTCACCAGGTGCTTAATCGATAGGGATCCTCTGAAGTTCTACGGTAACGCTCTCCAAATAATATCTCACAAACGGCATCTTCCTATTTATAATTACTCGACTAAATTACGACAGTTAATTTAACCAAAAGCACACAAGTAACTAATTTTTCATCAGATTTAAGGCAAATTCACAAATATTTATCCGTACTTGCGAGCATTGCTTTATTTACAAAGCGTTAACGTTAATCTATTACTGTAAACTTTATATACAGCAAGTTTGTGCTTTATTTGTTTTAGTGGCGCGGTGTACGCTAAACCACCCCTTTACCACGAACTCGTTGAATTTAATCCGCTAACCAGAATGGGATAACATAGTTCAACAGAATAAAGGTTCAGCATTAAAAAACACTAAAACCAATTACTTCTATGACCA
This sequence comes from Vesta saturnalis, assembly GCA_036346205.1. Lineage (NCBI taxonomy): Eukaryota > Metazoa > Arthropoda > Insecta > Coleoptera > Lampyridae > Vesta > Vesta saturnalis. Next base: position 549,009 of record JARFJB010002228.1, on the reverse strand, counting down.
AAAATTGTCACCATTGACAAAACGAACACAACGATATAAAAAACCGGGGGTGTGCTGAAACTTCACTAAAATCCCAACCAGTGGAAGCGGAGAATCCTCCTACGGTAACGTTCGGTATACCCTCGCGGTATGGTATAACTCGTTCCCTTTTACCGCACCAACCGCTTTCGCGTTCATTGCGAAACCGTAAACGAAAAAAGGCGTGAGCCTTCGTCTTCGACAAGACTGGCTCCAACATGGTCCAGAATTCGCTACATCGGATTTTAATCCCCTTATATCTTAATTAGCCAATTACACAGCCTCGTTACTTTAAATTAACATACACAATAGCATCTAGGCACTAAATCGGAAAAGAATGGCATCATCAGTCCAAATTGCGTTCCCAAAGCTATCTCATGTAATGTGATGTGTCTATGACAACGAAAATTTACGATAATGAACCTTAAAATAAAGTATATAAAACCCAAACTCTTTGTTTAAAGACTCAAATATTTATCGAAAGGAAAGACGACAGATTGTCGGTTACAATTCGCAAAACATGTACCATAAAACGTAATAATTTTATACTTAAATTAATTTTACGTGATGCAATTTCAAATCCATTTAACAAAATTCACCAAAATTTAAATAACGAGAACTATCGCCTGTGAATCAAACGTATTTAAATCTTGAATTAATATTATTAGTCACAAAAAACAAAAAAATCCTATACGTCTTTACAGAATTGAATTCTAAATTTTAACTTGTAAGAAAACTCTAACATCCTCAAGTAGCATTCAAAAAACAATTTTATATCCATATCTTACATTTCTCAAATTACGTTTAATTTAATAGACATGAAAATTTATTCTTTGAATTTTCAAATACCAAAATCTAAATATAATAACCATTAAAAAAAACCTTTAAACAATTTCAATACTCATACATTAATAGGTGGAAACTAAACATTCTAAATATTTTGCCTTCTAAAACCAAAATTTCGAAAAACGAGAAGGAACAAGGTTATCTGACGTAATTTACTTAAAATTTTCACACCCGGTGACAATTTAAAATCACCTAAAATTGTTTCTGGAATGTATAAGTTGTTTTGTTATTAACGAGAGGCATTGGGGTCAAGAAACGCAGCATTGGTACTAGTTGTAAAGAATATATGAGATTTTGTAGATTAAGTTAATCAGAGAAGCTTGCAGTAGCAGAATATGTCTTAAACAATTTCTTATGACACTGAATTTTATCAAAGCAAGTCCAATATTATGTTTGTTTACATCCACATAGCTTTACCAGATCTGAACAAAATCTCCTATTAACTAAGTTTTTACACCTTTTAATTAAAGAAACAGTGAATAGTACGCCCTTTGGTATATCTAGGTTTTTTGTGTATTTATCCTAGACTTCATAGTAAATGCTTAAGCGTTCAGTCATCATAGCTTTGCAATGATTTAATATCAACACTTAAATGTACAATTAAAATTTGAATAAATATATAGATTCTGTTTTCAATGCATCGTAACAGTCACAGTTTTTAATTAAAGATTTAGTCTATTAACGATCTAACTATTTATCATTATTACAATAAAATGATATTAAACAGTAGGCTTTAAAATACATGCACTTTACTGTTATTGTAGGATTATTCACTGCGTTTTCATATTTTAATTAATTCTGTTATAACCACTGATGACGATCACGGTACTCATAGAAAAATATAAACTAAATGCATATCTTTCGAGAATAGTTTTTTGAATTTTTATAGTATAGAAATAGGTCTTTTTTGTGTTAAAATCGAAGGTAGGTAGAAACAATTATCAAAACTGGAAATAAAAGTCGACTTGTCTGTTTTTTATGTAATTTCAAGGACCGTTTGTCTCTACGTAATTGTTTTCTAGACTGTAAATATCGAAAATTGACTATGAATGTCGCTTTAGTTACCTTTTAGTATCAAACGAACCTACTGTTTTCTTTTAAACAATATATACTGCATTCAACACGTATTTAAATCGTGTATCACAGCAGTTATAAAATGTTGATGATAGTTAACGAGCTCTTAATTACCTCATTTTATTTTAAAGTAATTTGTGTGTATATGCAATATAAAACACAGTTTAAGGCTGGTTTTTATAATCTCAAGGTGAGCTTTGTTTATAAAATACGGCTGCTGTGCAAATAAAATTCATATAAGTAGACAAGATCGCAACCTACAAATGGAACTTAAAAGAAATATAATAATTTTAATAACAATTATGCAAGCTTTTTAATAATAAACGCGTTACGAGAAATAAATCACACTGTTATCCCTCCAGAACGACATTTAAACTTCATGTTAGATAGAAATAGACATAAACGCTTTGTTAGCTTTAAAAAATATCAAGGCCATCTGGTTCTATAAGATATCAATAATACGATTTAACCATTTTCATTCATAATTAATTTTTAGTGTTACGCTACCTGTAACAATTTAATAACATTTTTAGGATAATTATACTCTCTCGTTATAATAAACGCTTTACGAAAAATAAAATCACACTGTAAAACAAAACAGTTATCCTTGTCTGAATGACATTTAAACTTCCTGTTAGATAGAAATAGACATAAACACTTCGTTAACGTTAAAAAATGTGCTTCTATCAATAATACGATTTAATCATTTTTATTCATTCATATTTTAATTTTTAGATTTACCTTGTGTTATATTAATAGACATCAATAAATATATGTTAACTTAAACATTTCAAGGCCGACTGCTTCTATAGAATACCAATAATACAGGGTTATTTCAAATACCTTGAAAAAGTTTGTGTATATATATATATATATATATATATATATATATATATATATATATATATATATATATTATTGTTATATATATATATATATATATATATATATATATATAGTGTTATATATATATATATATATATATATATATATATATATATATATATATATATATATATATATATATATATATATATATATACAAGACTAGGGCCTCTTATTAGAATACAAATTCAAATCAGAGGCTCAGACCCGAGAACAAGTTCCTATACCTGTCTTACAAGCTAGCATTAGGACCCTTATTCAAATTTCCCGCGGAGGTCCTGAACTCGATTTTTTTCTCAAGGTCAGGGACAAAACTAAAGGTGAACGTGACCTATGACATCACAAAAACAAAATGGCGGCGAGAGGTCTCCCAGGGGCGGGAATTTGTGACGTCACAGAAAACAGCAAAATGGTGACGGTAGGTGTCCCTCTTTTACTAATATCGTAAAGTTTTTAAATTTGTTATAAAATCCATTAAAAAATTAAAAATAAAAAATGTTCGTTAAAAAAAGCTGTTGGCCCACTCAAGTGGACCGCTTCTGATGGGAATACGAAAATCGTGTTTTCAGTGGCCGATATGTCATTACCGACTTATTCCTTGTACCAAGTTTGAACTTAGCGGTGTTTTTGAGATATTTGACAAAAAGTGACTCGAAGGTGCCATCTTCCCTTAGGAGGCATTATTGGATTAAGGTAATTTAGGTTAAATCGACATAAAACCATGTCTAGTTTGTGTAGTTTCCGTTTGTCAGGAGAGTTGCTGCACACTGTATGTATAAGGATTAAATCTAACAAAACTTCACTAACTGTATAATAGTTTTTAGCCCTTTGAATTTTCTTACCAAATAACACTTTTTGGCATGGGCATTAAAAACGCCGAAATCGATATTAAAATACATTAAAATAGTCAGTAAAGCAATTCATTTTGTATTGATTTTTAATTAAAGGTAGGCCGGTATTGACAAATGTCACACAGTGAAAAAACGCATGATTTTGGATTGTATTTTGTTGAAACCTACGTAACAAACGTGCTTTAATATTTTCTCTAATTAAGCATTCTTCTAGATACACGAAATGTCTGAAAGGAATGAATCGCAAGCCACCTGATGGTGGTAAATGTGTTGAAGAGCACCGAGAAATGTGACAGCCCACGAATTTCAAATAACATTTTTTGTAATTGATTACATAAAATTGGTCAAATACATTAAAATATTGTAAACTGTGGTGAATTTAGTGACAAACGTCCACTGTTAATATCTAAATGGGAAAGTACATATATTTAGTTATAGGTATACAGTAACTTTCATGTACCAAATTTTTTTTTCAAAAAAAATTCAATATGAGCCTCTGCAGTGACGTAGTCTTTTTAAAACTCCTTGGTTTACTCACTCAGTCCTACCGTCCTAGGCAACTAATTTTCACATTTGTCTTAAAAAGATCAACTTTACTACCTAGGATCATATATAATTATTTTCTAGTTCGAAAAATTAAGAAGTCACATACATTATTCCTTTAATAAACCAGGTAAAGCTTGCTTTTAATGTATAATTGACAATAATGTTACCTACTCTTTTTAAAAATACTACAATCATCGTAGGTGGTAAATTATAATATTGTAGCGGGTGTTATCGGATTGCTACAGAAAATCAATATTGTAACATAAACGTGAATTCATCCGCATATTATTCCTTTTTCAAGCGTTTAAGTGGAATTAGTTGTATTTTTTTCGTGACTCAAATTTTTCAAAACGTTTAATACGTATCTGTATGAGTCAGGGCTTGAGATTTTTAAGGCAAGGTTATTACCTGTCCCTGATATGGAATACAAACCAACAAGTATCACACTACAATAAGAAAGTTTATGGATATTTCCCATACATTACACGTGGAAAGTGTAATTATTTAAATGATATGATTATATTAATTTATACATTTCATTAGAATATCATTTACTTACCCGTGGACTTTCATTCATAATTCAATTAACATTTGATTAACGTTTTGTTAATTTAATAATTGAAGGTTAAGCTTCTGTATAATATAAACATAGATTCACCTACATGTATAATTCTGCATTATAATAAGAAAACGGGGTCTGATTGTGCAGTGAACATGATTAACCTTCGTACAATGTGGCAAGTAAAGGGTGAAAAAAAAAGGATCATAGGTTTATTTTATAAATGTTAAATTATTTGTTTGTCCATTGTGTCTGAATTCCTAATTGAGATAGTTGTACTAAAGTGAAAAAATAAATCATGTACCCAGAATTTGATGTCTGAAAAAGAGGGGAAATTTAAATTATGACTCACAGGGAAATAATTTGACAGGACTGAAAAATTAGGCATAAAAGAGTACGGTTGAAGTTATTGCAAAGAAACAATTATATGTAGTTGGGAGAGAATACACCCTTGAGTGGTTGGCATTTTATGTTTATAATATTTTAAGCAACGCTAGATATGTGCTTGCTGAAGCTTCTAGAATGCATATCCGGTCTAACAACCAGAGCAGTCACGCCTGACACGGTCAGTAATGGAGGTTATATACTATCACTTACTTAATGAAATGTTATCCATACATTGTTACCTTAAAAAAAAATAAAACTTATGCTTTCTAATTACCGTAATATTAAAGATCGGCATTGCATACTACAATATACTCTTCAAAGGTTGTGTGAAACTGTGAATAACCTATTATTTTGATTCCAAATTATTTAAAAAAAATATGTTTTCCTTAATCAAATATATTAATGAAACCACTAATTACACAAAACAATACCTTCATAAAGGTATAAAACATGTATTTAACGTAGAAGTATCTTTTTTACCAAATACTATTCATATTCTTACTATTTATTTGTTGCACGTTTAGTTCACAAGGTTTCATAACGCATACATTAGTTAGCAATAACATAATGTCTGTCAGTGTACAAATTTCAATTTAAAATTTATTTTTAGGGGACCAAGTACGATAATATGTAAATAATTGCCTAACGACACCTTATATCTAACGGTAAGATTCAAATACACTTAGAGCTTTCGTCCTTCTGAAGCATTACACTTATAAGCTTGAGTTTTTATATATAGCCATCAGAGAACAACGTTTATACCAACATACAATGAAAACGAAAAGACAACGTGTTTCATTCCCTTTCCAAGGGGGAGGGTAGGCTGTTTGAGCTTTCCAAGCTACTTCGTCCACAGTGATGGACCCCCCAGCATACATGCATGCATTAAGTATTTATGCATGGTGGAACTAAAGATGGATGCAGTCTGGATCGAATCAGAAGGAACTAAGTTACTACTCATATTTATTTTAGCTCTGCAAATTTGCTAGTTTCGCAATGCAATAATTATTAAAATTTCCAGTATTTTAGCTTTGATATTTATACGATTAGTGTATTGAACTCAGATCTATACTGATTTGTAACTTGGTTAAAGAACAAAAGTCCAAACCTCAAGTTTTATTTATTGCTACTTCAAGACAATTCGATAATTCAGTTGCACTGAATTTGCTAATAGTACCCTTGTGAAATAGATTTACACATAATCTATACCTTTTCAATCAAAAAATTATCAAGCGTATGTTTTTATAATTTTTATATTGCGAAGTAAGGAGTTACGTCATTTATATATTTTGCACATTTAATATAAAAGGAAGTATCAATAGCTAAAAATAGCCATTCTACGTCTGTTAGAATTTTTCCTGTGTAAGATATGCATAAGAAACTTATGTGCTGATCACATTAGATTTTTCATTTTTAAAAAGTGCCACTTCTACGACACAAGTGATCTGAGTTTGCTGAGTTTGAGAGATTCGGTGTTTAGAGCGATCACACTCTTTAGGTGTTCGCTCACTGAATATGGAACAACCGACCATGTATTAACATAACAAGAAAGTTTATACAGTCTAATGTATTTTGATCCTTTTACCTTCCAACCTACAAATACATATGTAGGTATTGAATGTTATGCTACCGCGAAATCGACTTATCAGCTCATTTTACAACTATTGGTGTGTGTGTGTGTGTGTGTGTGCGTGTGCGTGTACGTGTGCGTGTGCGTGTGCGCGTGCGTGTGCGTGTGAGTGTGCGCGGGCGTGTGCGTGTGCGTGTGCGTGCGCGCGTGCATGCATGCGTGCGTGCGAGCGTGGGTGCGTGCGTGCGTGTGTGCGCGAGTAATTTAGCGGCAAAAGAATTCCTATGGTAGAATTTAAGTGTTAGTTCAAATTTTCTCATTATCTGAATAACGATTAATTTTATAAGAAAACGTGTAGATATATTTGTTAAAGGAAAATTTAATTTTATGTAACTACTCTTTATATAACGCAAGGTAAGTCTAAACATTTATTAAATATGAATGAAAATGGTTAAACTGTATTATTAACATCTTACAGAAGGAGAACATGTATTTATATCTATTAATTTCTATCTAACATGAAGTTTCTAACGTCATTCTGACGTAGATTATTGTTGTTTGTTTCTACAATGTTGCCTGTTTTCGGTATAGACGTATAAAGAAGATGTTGCACAGTTATCCAAAAAAATTATAAGTAAAGTTATTTCATTTCTTTTAAGTTTTTAAGTTAGCATTTAGATGTTTATTAAGTTCTGTCTGACATGAAGTTTTAAACAGCTGCTTGACATAGATTATTGTTTTTGTTTTTACAATGTTGTCTATTTTCGTAATGAACTTATTCATAAAAGAGGTTATATAATCATCCTAACAAAGTGGCAACGTTGTCCTTAATTTTCACCCAAAAGAACGGTATGGGTTTGGTAAATTTTCTTTTGAAGAAATTTTACAATTTATCACCGACAAAATGAAATCCTCGCTTTATTTTATTGACCTAGTTATCAAGCCATTGATGGTTTGTACCCTATACCCTCGTGATCTGAAATAGCAAGAACTGGAAGTGATGTTAACATTTATAGATTTTTTCTCTTGAATTGCACGTTGGGCAATTGTTCGAAAATGTATCTACGAGGGTTAAAAAGTTCATGCCTCCAAGGTACTTAAAATCAAAGTGAGCTCTGAATTTGGATGAGTTTGTAAAGGTTAGATTTAGAATATCTTTGACAGGTTAAACACCTCAAAACAAAATTTCCAATATCCATAAAGAGCTTACCCCAGTAAATATAACCCCTTACTATGTTTTTGCAACCTACTGAAAATGTGAGGGCACGCGACGCGCTTACACACGCACACCCACATACACACGCACACGTACATGCTAGGAGACGCAGGCGTAGAAACAGAGACAGACACAGACACAGACAAAGACACAGACATAGACACAGACACAGACAAAGACACCGACACAGACACAGAAACCGGGCCCGACCCCGCCCGCCCGACCGCCGCCCCGCCGGCCGCACGCCGCCGCCAGAAAGCCAAAAAACCAGAAAAAAGACAAACCAACAAAACGAAAAAAGAAAACAGAAAGAAAGAAAAAAAGAACAACCAAAAGCAAGAAAGCAAACAAAAAAGAAAGAAAGGTAAACGAAAACACAACAGAAAGAACCAGGAAACAAACACAACAGAAAGCCAAGCCACGACAGAAAGGCACAGGCGCAAGACGAAAGAAAGCACAGACCAAAAAAAGAAAGAACACAAGAAAGACAAGAAAGAAAGCCGCACAGAAAAACAGCCGACAAAAAGACAAGCAGAAGAACAACAAAAAGAAAACACCACAAACAAGCCAACACAAAAGAACAGAACAGAAAAAAACACGACAAAAAGGAAACCCAAACCAGACAAGCAAGACCAACTCGACAAATAAGCAAGAACGAAAGAACATAAAGACCGAAGCACGCAAGCCCGAAAGACACAGAAAAAAGCCAGCCCAGACAAACAAGACCGAAAAGAAAGAAAGAACGACAAGAAACAACCCAAACAAAACCAACCAAAAAGACCAAAAACCAACAGCAACACGAAAGACACGACCGACAGCACACCACAACACAGCACAGACACAGAACGCACAGAACAGAACAGACACAGACACAGGACAGACACAGACAAGACACAGACAAGACAAGGCACGGCACGGACACAGAAACAGCACAGCCACAGCCACAGACACAGCACAGACACAGACACAGACAGACACAGACACAGACACAGACACAGACAAGCCACAGCCACAGACACAGACACAGACAAAACACAGACACAGGACAACACAGACACAGACACAGACACAGACACAGACACAGACACAGACACAGACACAGACACAACACAAAGACACAGACACAGACACAGACACAGACACAGACACAGACACAGACACAGACCAGACCAGACACAGACACAGACAAGACAAGACACAGACACAGAACAGACACAGACACAGACACAGACACAGACACAGCACAGACACAACACAGACACAGACAAGGACATACATACAGACACAGACACAGACACAGACACGGACACGGACAGGACACGGGCAGGACACACACAGACACACACAGACACAGCACGACACAGACACAGAACAGACACAGACACGGACACAGACACAGACACAGACACAGACACAGACACAGACAAACAAGACACAGACACAGACACAGACACAGACACAGACACAGACACAGCACAGACACAACACAGACACAGACAAAGACACATACAGACACAGACACAGACACAGACACAGACACAGACACAGACAAACACAGACACGGGCACGGACACGGACCGAACACACAGACACAGCCACAGCCACAGACACAGACGCAGACACAAGACAGACACAGACACAGAAACAGACACAGCACAGCACAGACACAGACACAGACACAGACACAGACACAGACACAGACACAGACACAGACACAGACACAGACACAGACACAGACAAGACACAACACAAACAGACACAGGCACAGACACAGACACAGACACAGACACAGACACAGACACAGACACAGACACAGAACAGACACAGACACAGACAAGACACAAGACACAGACACAGACACAGACACAGACACAGACACAGACACAGACACAGACAAAGACACAGACACAGACACAACAAGACAGACATGCACAGACACAGACACAGACACAGACACAGACAGATACAGGACACAGTACAGACACAGACACAGACACAGACACATACACAGGACACAGACACAGACACAGGACACAGACACAACACAGACACAGCCACAGCCACAGACACAGACACAGACACAGACAGACACAGACACAGACACAGACACAGACACAGACACAGACAAGACACAGACACAGACACAGAACAGACACAGAACGGTCACAGAACAGACACAGACACGAAAGACACAGACACAGACACAGACACAGACACAACACACAGACAGACACAGACACAGACACAGACACAGACACAGACACAACAAGACACAGACACAGACACGACACAGACACAGACACAGACACAGACACAGACACAGACAAAGACACAGATACAGCACAGACACAGCACAGACACAGCACAGACACAGACACAGACACAGACACAGACACAGAACAGACACAGACACAGACACAACACAGACACAGACACAGACACAGACACAGACAAGACACAGACACAGGACAGACACAACACAGACACAGACACAGCACGACACGGACAAAGACACAGACAAGACACAGCCACAGACACAGACACAGACACAGAACAGACACAGCACAGACACAGACACAGACACAGACACAGCACAGACACAGACACAGACACAGACACAGACACAGACAAACAGACACAGAACAGACACAGACACAGACACAGACACAGACACAGACACAGACACAGACACAGCACAGACACAGACACAGACAACACAGACACAGACACAGACACAGACACAGACACAGACACAGACACAGACACAGACACAGACACAGACACAGACACAGACACAGACACAGACACAGACACAGACACAGACACAGACACAGACACAGACACAGACACAGACACAGACACAGACAACCCACAGAACAGACACAGACACAGACACAGATACAGACACAGACACAGAACAGACACAGACACAGACACAGACAAGACACAGCACAGACACAGACACAGAACAGACACAGGCACAGACACCGACACAGGCACAGCACAGCACAGACACAGACACAGACACAGACACAGACACAGACATAGACACAGACACAGACACAGACACAGACACAGACCAGACCAGACACAGACAACGACAAGACACAGACACAGAACAGACACAGACACAGACACAGACACAGACACAACACAGACACAGACAAAGACACAACACAACACAGACACAGACACAGACAAGACACAACACAACACAGACACAGACACAGACACAGACACAGACACAGACACAGACAGACACAGACACAGACACAGACAGACAGACACAGCACAGACCAGACACAGACACGGCACGACACGGACACAGACACACAAGACACAGCCACAGCCACAGACACAACACAGACACAGAGACAGACACAGACACAGACACAGACACAGACACGACACAGACACAGCCACAGACACAGACACAGACACAACACAGACACAGACAGACACAGACACAGACACAGACACAGAACAACACAACACAGACACAGACACAGACACAGACAAGACACAGACACAGACACAGACACAGACACAGACACAGACACAGACACAGACACAGACAAGACACAGACACAGACACAGACACAGACACAGACACAGACACAGACACGACACAGACACAGACAAACAGACACAGACAGACACAGACACAGACACAGACACAGACACAGACACAGACACAGACACAGACACAGACACAGACACAGACACAGACACAGACACAGACACAGACACAGACACAGACACAGACACAGACACAGACACGACCAGACCAGACAAGACAAGACACAAACACAGAACAGACACAGCACAGACACAGACACAGACACAGACACAGACACAGACACAGACACAGACACAGACACAGACCAGACCAGACACAGACAAGACAAGACACAGACACAGAACAGACACAGACACAGACACAGACACAGCACAGACACAAACACAGACACAGACAAAGACACAACACAATACAGACACAGACACAGACAACAAGACAAGACACACACAGACACAGACACAGACACAGAACAGACACAGACACAGACACAGACACAGACACAGACACAGACACAGACACAGACACAGACACAGACACAGGACAGACACAGACACAGAACAGACACAGGCACGGACACGGACACAGACACAACACAGACACAGCCACAGCCACAGACACAGCACAGACACAGACACAGACACAGACACAGACACAGACACAGACACAGCCACAGCCACAGCCACAGACACAGACACAAGACACAGCAACACAGACACAGGCACAGACACAGACACAGACACAGACACAGACACAACACACACACAGACACAGACACAGACACAGACACAAGACACAGACACAGACACACAGACACGACACAGACACAGACACAGACACAGACACAACCACAGACACAGACACAGACACAGACACAGAACAGACACAGACACAGACACAGACACAGACACAGACACAGACACAGACACAGACACAGACACAAGACACAGACACAGACAAAGACACAGACACAGAACAGACACAGACACAGACACAGACACAGGCACAGGACAGCACAGACACAGACAAGACACAGACACAGACACAGACACAGACACGGGCACGGACACGGACACAGACACACACAGACACAGCCACAGCCACAGCCACAGACCAGACACAGAGACAGACACAGACACAGAGACAGACACAGACACAGACACAGACACAGACACAGACACAGACACAGACACAGACACAGACACAGACACAGACACAGACACAGACACAGACACAGACACAGACACAGACACAGACACAGACACAGACACAGACACAGACACAGACACAGACACAGACACAGACACAGACACAGACACAGACACAGACACAGACACAGACACAGACACAGACACAGACACAGACACAGACACAGACACAGACAAAGACACAGACACAGACACAACACAGGCACAGACACATGCACAGACACAGACACAGACACAGACACAGACAGATACAGACACAGATACAGACACAGACACAGACACAGACACATACACAGACACAGACACAGACACAGACACAGACACAGACACAGACACAGACACAGACACAGACACAGACACAGACACAGCCACAGACACAGACACAGACACAGACACAGACACAGACACAGACACAGACACAGACCAGACACAGACACAGCACACAGTCACAGACACAGACACAGACACAGACACAGACACAGACACAGACACAGACACACACACAGACACAGACACAGACACAGACACAGACACAGACACAGACACAGACACAGACACAGACACAGACACAGACACAGACACAGACACAGACACAGACACAGACACAGACACAGAACAGACAGACACAACAGACACAGACACAGACACAGACACAGACACAGACACAGACACAGACACAGACACAGACACAGACACAGACACAGACACAGACACAGACACAGACACAGACACAGACACAGACACAGACAAAGACACAGACACAGGTACAGACACAGACACAGACACAGACACAGGCACAGACACGGACAAAGACACACAAGACACAGCCACAGCCACAGACACAGACAAGACACAGAGACAGACAAGACAAGACACAGACACAGACACAGACACAGGCACAGACACAGACACAGACACAGACACAGACACAGACAGAACAGACACAGAACAGACAAGACACAGACACAGACACAACACAGACACAGACACAGACACAGCACAGACACAGACACAGACACAGACACAGACACAGACACAGACACAGACACAGACACAGACACAGACACAGACACAGACAGGCAGACACAGACACAGACACAGCCGCCGGGGGCCGCCGGGCCCAGCCAGCCAGAAGGCAAAAAGAACCAGGAAGAAAGACAAACCAACAAAACGAAAAAAGAAAACGAAAGAAAGAAAGAAAAAAGAACACCAAACGCAAGGAAGCAAACAAAAAGAAAGAAAGAACGAAAACAAGAAAGAACAGAAAACAAACAAACACAGAAGCAACCAACACAGAAAGGGCACAGCCGCGAAAGACCAAAAAGAAAGCACAACCAAAAAAAAGAAAAACATCAAGAAAGACAAGAAAGAAAAACCGACAAGAACAGCCGACAAGAAGACAAGCACGAAAAGACACAAAAAAGAAAACCAACCAACAAGGCACGGCCAACACCCAAAAGAACAGAAAACCAAGAAAACAAACACCCGGACAAAAGAAACCGCAAGACCAGCAAGCCAAAGAAAAGGGACCAAACCCGACAAAAGCAAGAACGAAAGAACAAAAACCGAACACGCAAGCCGAAAGACACAGAAAGCCAGCCAGACAAAACAAAAGACCGAAAGAAAAAAGAAAGAAACACAGAAAACAAACCCAAAAACAAAAAACCAAAACCAAAAGACACAGAAAAAACCAACACAACACGAAAGACAGACCGACAACCCAACACAGACACAACACAGCACAGACACAGAAAGACCACAAAACAGAACAGACACAGACACAGACAAGACACAGACAGACACAGACACAGACAAACAGACACGACACAGACACAGAACAGGCACGACACGGACACAGACAACACAGACAAGCCACAGCCACAGACACAGACACAGACAAAGACAACACAGACACAACACAGACACAGACAAGACACAAACAGAACAAACAACAGCCCACAGCACAGACACAGACACAGACACAACACAGACAAGACAGACACAGACACAGACACAGACCGACAGACACAACACAACACAACCAACACAGACAAGACAAGACACAGACACAGACACAGACACAGACAAACACAGACACAGCACAGACACAGACAAGACACAGACAAACAAACACAGACACAGACACAGACACAGACACAGACAGACAAGACAGACAGACAACACAGACACAGACACAGACACAGACACAGACACGCCGACACGACACAGACACAACAGACACAGCACAGACAGCACAACACAGACACAGACACAGAAAACAGACACAACACAGACACAGAACAGACACAGACACAGACACGACACAACACAGCACAGACAAACACAGACACAGACAAGACACAAACAGACAAGACACAGACAAGACACAGACACAGACACAGACACAGACACAAAAGACACAGACACAGAACAGACACAGACACAGACAAGACACGAACGACACAGACACAGACACAGACACAACACAACACAGACAGACACAACACAACCAGACACAGCACAGACACAGACACAGACACAGACACAGAACAGAACAGACAGAACAGACACAGACACAGACACAAGACACAACACAGACAACAAGAACACAGACACAGACAAGACACAGACACAGACACAGACACAGACAAACAGACACAGACACACCACAGAACAGAACAGACACAGACACAGACACAGACACAGACAAACAAGACACGACACAGACACGAACACAAACAACAGACACAGACAAAAAGACACAACACAACAAGACACAGACACAGACACAGACACAGACACAAAGACACAGACAGACACAAACACAGACACAGACACAGACACAGACACAGACACAGACACAGACACAGACACAGACACAGACAGAACAGACACAGACACAGACACAGACACAAGGGCACAGCACAGACACAACACAACACAGACACAGCCACAGCACAGACACAGACACAGACACAACACAGAACAGACACAGACACAGACAACACAGACACAGCACAGCCAACAGACACAGACAGACACAACACAGACACAGCACAACACAACACAAAAACCCACAGACAACAAGACAAGACACAGACACAGAACAGACACAGACACAACACAACACAACAGACACAGCACAGACACAGACACAGACACAGACAAACAGACACAGACACAGACACAGAAAACAGACACAGACACAGACACAGACAGACACAAAGACACAACAACACAACAACACAGACACAGACACAAGACACAGACACAGACACAGAACAGACACAGACACAGACACAGACAAGAACAGAACAGACACGACAAGACACAGACACGACAGGACACGACACGACACAGCACGACAAGACACAGACAAGACACAGCACAGACACAGACACAACACAGAAAACAGACACGGACACGGACCGAAACACAGACACAGCACAGACACAGACACAGACACAGACACAGACACAGACACAGACACAGACACAGACACAGACACAGACACAGACACAGACACAGACACAGACAAAAGACACAGACAGACACAGACACAGACACAGACACAGACACAGACAACAAGACACAGACACAGACACAGCACGACACGGACACAGACACAACACAGACACAGCCACAGCCACAGACACAGACCAGACACAGAACAGACACAGACACAGAACAGACACAGACACGACAAGACACAGACACAGACACAGACACAGAACAGACACAGAACAGACACAGACACAGACACAGACAAACACAGACAACAGACACAGACAACACAGACACAGACACAGACACAGACACAGACACAGACACAGACACAGACAACAAGACACAGACACAGACACAGACACAGACACAGACACAGACACAGACAAACAAAACACAGACACAGACAAAGACACAACAAACAAGACACAAAAGACACAGACACAGACACAACACAACGAACACAGCACAGACACAGACACAGACACAGACACAGAACAGACACAGAACAGACAGACACAGACAAGACACAACACAGACACAGACACAGACACAAGACACAGACAAACAAGACACAGACACAGACACAGACAAGACACAGACACAGCACAGACACAGACACAGACACAGACACAGACACAGACACAGAAACACAGACACAGACACAGACACAGACAAGAAAGACACAACGCACAGAACAACACAGACACAGACACAGACACAGACACAGACACAGACACAGACACACAACACACACAGACACAGACACAGACACAGACACAGACAGACACAAGAACAGACACAGACACAGACACAGACACAGACAAGACAACAGACACAGACACAGACAAACAAGACACAGACAAACAAAGACACAGAACAGCACAGACACAGACACAGACACAGACACGGACACAGACACCCGACACAGACACAGACACAGACACAGACACAAAGACACAGACACGACACAGACACAGACACAGACAACAAGACACAGACAAGACACAGACACAGACAACACAGACAAGACACAGACACAGCACGACACGACAAAGACACAACAGACACAGCACAGCCACAGACAAACAAGACACAGACACAGAAAGACAGACACAGACAACAGACCGACACAGACAAGACACAGGCACAGACACAGACACAGACACAGACACAGACACAGACAAAAGAACAGACACAGAACAGACACAGACACAGACACAGACAAACAACAGACACAGACACAGACACAGACAGACACAGACACAGACACAGACAAGACACAGACACAGACACAGACACAGACAAGACACAGACACAGACACAGAAACACAGACACAGACACAGACACAGACAAGACACAGACACAGACAAGACACAGACACAGACACAGCACAGACACAGACACAAACACAGCACGGCACAGCAAACAGACACAGACAAACAGACACAGAACAACAAGACACAGAACAGACACAGACACAGACAACAAGAACAGACAACAGACACAGACACAGAACAGACACAGCACAGACAGACACAGACAGCACAGCACAGACACAGACACAGACACAGACACAGACACAGACAAGACACAGACACAGACACAGACACAGACACAAGACGCAGACCAGACACAGACAAGACAAGACACAGACACAGAACAACACAACACAGACACAGACACAGACACAAACAACAGAACAGACAAGACACAACAAACAACAGACACAGACACAGACACAACAAACACAGAACAGACACAGACACAGACACAGACACAGACAAACAGACACAGACACAGACACAGAACAGAACAGACACAGAACACAGACCAGACACAGACACAGCACGACACGACACAGACAAACAAACACAGACACAGCCACAGCCACAGACACAGACAAACAGACAAAGACAAGACACAGACAACAGACACAGACACAGACACAGAACAGCACAGCCAACAGACACAGACACAGACAACACAGACACAGCACAGACACAGACAAACAGACACAGAACAGACACACAACACAGACACAGACACAGACACAGACACAGACACAGCACAGACACAGACAAACAGACACAGACAAGACACAGACACAGACAGACACAGACACGAAAGACACAGACACAGACAGACACAGACACAACACAGACACAGACACAGACACAGACAAAGACAGACACAGACAAACAGCACAGACACAGACACAGACACAACAACAGCACAGACACAGACACAGACACAGAAAACAGCACAGACACAGAAACAACACAGACACAGACACAGACACAGACAACAAGACAAGACACAGAACCAGACAAGCAAGACACAAACACAGAATAAGCACAGACACAGACAAGACACAGACACAGACAGACAAGACACAGACACAGACACAGACAACAAAAGCAACCAGACACAGACAAGACAAGACACAGACACAGAACAGACACAGACACAGACACAGACACAGACAACAAACACAGACACAGACAAAGACAAACACAACAACACAAACAGACACAGACAGACACAACACAGACACAGACACAGACACAGACACAAACAAGACACAGACACAGACAAGACACAGACACAGACACAGACACAGGAACAGACAGAACAGACCAGACAAAGACACAGGCACGGACACGGACACAGACACACAAGACACAGCACAGACAGACACAGACACAGACACAGAACAGACACAGAACAGACACAGACACAGACACAGCACAGACAGCCAAGACACAGACACAGACAAACACAACAAGCACAGACACAGACACAGACACGACACAGACACACACACACAACAAGACACAGACACAGACACAGACACAGACACAGACACAGACACAGACACAGAAACACAGACACAGACACAGACACAGACACAGACACAGACACAGACACAGACACAGACACAGACACAGACACAGACAAAGACACAGACACAGACACAGACAACAACACAGACACAGACACAGACAAGACACAGACAAAAAGACACAGACAAGGACAGACACAGACAAGACACAGACACAGCACAGAACAGACACAGACACAGACCAGACCAGACAAGACACAAGACACAAACGCACGACACGACACAGACACAACACAGACAAGCACAGCACAGAACACAGACCGCAAGACACAGAAACAACACAGACAAGAAACAACACAGAACAGACACAGACACAGACACAGACAAGACAGACACAGACACAGACACAGACAAGACACAACACAGACACAGACACAGACACAGACACAACACAGACACAGACACACAGACACAGACACAGACACAGACACAGACACAGACACAGACACAGACACAGACACAGACACAGACACAGACACAGACACAGACACAGACACAGATACAGGCACAGACACAGACACAGACACAGACACAGACACAGACACAGACACAGACACAGACACAGACACAGACACAGACACAGACACAGACACAGACACAGACACAGACACAGACACAGACACAGACACAGACAAAGACACAGACACAGGTACAGACACAGACACAGACACAGACACAGGCACGGACACGGACAAAGACACACACAGACACAGCCACAGCCACAGACACAGACACAGACACAGAGACAGACACAGACACAGACACAGACACAGACACAGACACAGGCACAGACACAGACACAGACACAGACACAGACACAGACAGATACAGACACAGATACAGACACAGACACAGACACAGACACATACACAGACACAGACACAGACACAGTCACAGACACAGACACAGACACAGACACAGACACAGACACAGACACAGACACAGACACAGACACAGACACAGACACAGACACAGACACAGACACAGACACAGACACAGACACAGACACAGACACAGACACAGACACAGACACAGGCACAGACACAGACACAGACACAGCAACGGTCACAGCAACAGACACAGACACAGACACAGATACAGACACAGACACAGACACAGACACAGACACAGACACAGACACAGACACAGACACAGACACAGATACAGACACAGGCACAGACACCGACACAGGCACAGTCACAGTCACAGACACAGACACAGACACAGACACAGACACAGACATAGACACAGACACAGACACAGACACAGACACAGACGCAGACGCAGACACAGACATAGACATAGACACAGACACAGATACAGACACAGACACAGACACAGACACAGACACAAACACAGACACAGACAAAGACACATACACATACACAGACACAGACACAGACAGACACACACAAACACAGACACAGACACAGACACAGACACAGACACAGACACAGACACAGACACAGACACAGACACAGGTACAGACACAGACACAGACTCAGACACAGACACAGGCACGGACACTGACACAGACACACACAGACACAGCACAGACACAGACACAGACACAGACACAGAGACAGACACAGACACAGACACAGACACAGACACAGACACAGCCACAGACACAGACACAGACACAGACACATACACAGACACAGACACAGACCAGACAGACAAGACACAGACACACACAGACACAGACACAGACACAGACACAGACACAGACAAGACAGACACAGACACAGACACAGACACAGACACAGACGCAGACCAGACACAGACATAGACATAGACAAGACACAGATACAGACACAGACACAGACACAGACAACAAGACACAAAAGACACAGACAAGACACAACACAGACACAGACACAGACACAGACAGACACACAGACACAGACACAGACACAGACACAGACACAGACACAGACACAGACACAGACACAGACACAGACAAGACACAGAACAGTCACAGAAGACACAGACACAGACACAGACACAGACACAGACACAGACACAGACACAGACACAGACACGACAGACACAGACACAGACAAGACACAGACACAGACACAGACACAGACACAGACACAGACACAGACACAGACAGACAACACAGACACAGACACAGACACAGACACAGACACAGACACAGACACAGACACAGACAGACAGACACAGACACAGACACAGACACAGACACAGACACAGACACAGACACAGACACAGACACAGACACAGACACAACAGACACAGACAGACACAGACACAGACACAGACACAGCACGACAGACACAGACAACACAGACACAGTACACAGACACAGACACAGACACAGACACAGGACACAGACACAGACACAGACACAGCACAGACACAGCACAGCCACAGACACAGACACAGACACAGACAAACAGACAGACACAGACACAGACACAGACACAGACACAACACAACACAGACACAGACAAAGACACAGACACAGACACAGACACAGACACAGACACAGACACAGACACAGACACAGACACAGACACAGACACAGACACAGACACAGACACAGACACAGAACAGACACAGATACAGACACAGACACAGACAGACACAGACACAGACACAGACAGACACAGACAGACACAGACACAGACACAGACACAGACACAGACACAGACACAGACGACAGACACAGACACAGACACAGACAGACACAGACACAGACACAGACACAGACACAGACACAGACACAGACACAAACACAGACACAGACAACAGACACATGACACAGACACAGACACAGACACAGACAGATACAGACACAGATACAGACACAGACACAGACACAGACACATACACAGACACAGACACAGACACAGACACAGACACAGACACAGACACAGACACAGACACAGACACAGACACAGACACAGACACAGACACAGACACAGACACAGACACAGACACAGACACAGCACAGACACAGACACAGACACAGAGCACAGACAGCACAGACACAAGACACAGACACAGACACACAGACACAGACACACACACACAGACACAGACACAGACACACAGACACAGACACAGACACAGACACAGACAGACAGACACAGACACAGACACAGCACACAGACACAGACACAGACACAGATACAGACACCGACACAGACAAAGACACAGACACAGACACCGACGCAAACGCAGACACAGACACAGACACAGACAGACACAGACACAGACACAGAACCACAGCAACAGACACAGACACAGACACAGATACAGCACAGACACAGACACAGACACAACAAGACACAGACACAGACACAGACACAGACACAGACACAGACACAGCACAGACACAGACACAGCACACAGCACAGACACAGACACAGACACAAGACACAGACACAGCACAGACACAGACACAGACACAGACACAGACGCACGACAGACACAAGACACAGACAGCACAGACACAGACACAGACACAGAACAGACACAGACACAGACACAGACACAGACACAGACACAGACACAGACACAGACACAGACACAGACACAGACACAGACAACAGACACAGACACAGACACAGACACAGACACAGACACAGACACAGACACAGACACAGACAGACACAGACAGACACAGACACAGACACAGACACAGACACAGACACAGACACAGACACAGACACAGCACAGACACAGACACAGACACAGACACAGACACAGACAGACACAGACACAGACACAGACACAGACACAGACACAGCACAGCACAGACACAGACACAGACACAGTACACAGACACAGGCACAGACACAGACACAGACAGACACAGACACGACACAGACACAGACACAGACACAGACACAGACACAGACACAGAACAGACACAGCACAGACAGACACAGCACAGACACAGACACAGACACAGACACAGACACAGACACAGACACAGACACAGACACAGACACAGCACAGACACAGACAGACAGACACAGACACAGACACAGACACAGACACAGACACAGACACAGACACAGACACAGACACAGACACAGACACAGACACAGACACAGACACAGACACAGACACAGACAAACAGACACAGACACACAGACACAGACACAGACACAGACACAGACACAGACACAGACACAGACACAGACACAGGTACAGACACAGACACAGACACAGACACAGACACGACACAGACACGACACAGACACACACAGACACAGACACAGACACAGACACAGACAAGACACAGACACAGACACAGACACAGACACAGACACAGACACAGACACAGCCACAGACACAGCACAGACACAGACACAGACACAACACAGACACAGACACAGACACAGACACAGACACAGACAGACACAGACACAGACACAGACACAGACAACAGACACAGACACAGACACAGACACAGACACAGACACAGACAGCACAGACACAGACACAGACACAGACACAAGACACAGACACAGACACAGACACAGACACAGACACAGACACAGACACAGACACAGACACAGACACAGACACAGACACAGACAGACACAGACACAGACACAGACACAGACACAGACACAGACACAGACAGCACACAACAGACAGACACACGACACAGACAGACACAGAACACAGACACAGACACAGACACAGCCACAGCACAGACACAGACACAGACGGACAGAGACAGACAGACACAGACACAGACACAGACACAGACACAGACACAGACAGACAGACACAGACACAGACACAGACACAGACACAGACACAGCACACACAGACACAGACACAGACACAGACACAGACACAGACACAGACCAGACACAGACACAGACACAGACACAGACACAGACACAGACACAGACGCAGACAGACACAGACACAGACACAGACACAGACACAGACACAGACACAGACACAGACACAGACACAGACACAGACACAGACACAGACACAGACACAGACACAGACACAGACACAACAGACACAGACACGGACACGGACACGGACACAGACACAGACACTGACACACAGACACAGACACAGACACAGACACAGACACAGACACAGACACAGACACAGACACAGAACAGACACAGACACAGACACAGCAAGACACAGACACAGACACAGACACAGACAGATACAGACACAGACAGACACAGACACAAACACAAAAACAGACACAGACTCAGACACAGACACAGACACAGACACAGACACAGACACAGACACAGACACAGGTACAGACACAGACACAGCACACACAGACACAGACCAGACACAGACACAGACACAGACACAGACACAGACAGACACAGTCACAGACACAGACACAGACACAGACAAAGACACATACACACAGACAACAGACAAAGACACAGACACAGACACAGACAGACACAGACACAGACACAGACACAGACACAGACACAGACACAGACACAGACACAGACACAGACACAGGTACAGACACAGACACAGACACAGACACAGACACAGGCACGGACACGGACACAGACACACACAGACACAGCCACAGCCACAGACACAGACACAGACACAGACACAGAGACAGACACAGACACAGACACAGACACAGACACAGCCACAGCCACAGACACAGACACAGACACATACACAGACACAGGCACAGACACAGACACAGACACAGACACAGACACAGACACAGACACAGACACAGACACAGACACACACACACAGACACAGACACAGACACAGACACAGACACAGACACAGACACAGACACAGACACAGACACAGACACAGACACAGACACAGACACAGACACAGACACAGACACAGACACAGACACAGACACAGACACAGACACAGACACAGACACAGACACAGACACAGACACAGACACAGACACAGACACAGACACAGACACAGACACAGGTACAGGTACAGACACAGACATAGACACAGGTACAGACACAGACATAGACACAGACACAGACACAGACACAGACACAGACACAGACACAGACACAGACACAGACACAGACACAGACACAGACACGGACACAGACACAGACACAGACACAGACACAGACACAGACACAGACACAGACACAGACACACAGACACAAACAGACACAGACACAGACACAGACACAGACGCAGACACAGACACAGACAAGACACAGACACAGACAGACAACAGACACAGACACAGACACAGACACAGACACAGACACAGACACGCACGGACACGGACACAGACACAGCACAGACACAGACACAGCCACAGACACAGACACAGACACAGAGACAGACACAGACACAGAACGACACAGACACAGACACGGACACAGACACAGACATAGACACAGACAGACACAGACACAGACACAGACAGACACAGACACAGACACAGACACAGACACAGACACAGACACAGACACGGACACGGACACAGACACACACAGACACAGCACAGCCACAGACACAGACACAGACACAGAACAGACACAGACACAGAACAGACACAGACACAGACACAGACACAGACAGACACAGACACAGACACAGACACAGACAGACAGAGACACAGACACAGACACAGACACAGACACAGACACAGACACAGACACAGACACAGACACAGACACAGACACAGACACAGACACAGACACAGACACAGACACAGACACAGACACAGACACAGACACAGACACAGACACAGACACAGACACAGACACAGACACAGCACAGACACAGACACAGACACAGACACAGACTCAACACAGACACAGACACAGAACACAGACACAGACAAACACAGACACAGCACAGACACAGACACAGACACAGACACAGACAGACACAGACACAGACACAGACAGACACAGACACAGACACAGACACAGACACAGCACGCACAGACACAGACACACACAGACACAGCCACAGCCACAGACACAGACACAGACACAGACACAGAACAGACACAGACACAGACACAGACACAGCCACAGCCACAGACACAGACACAGACACATACACAGACACAGACAGACACAGACACAGACACAGACACAGACACAGACACAGACACAGACACAGACACAGACACACACACACACACAGACACAGACACAGACACAGACACAGACACAGACACAGACACAGACACAGACACAGACACAGACACAGACACAGACACAGACACAGACACAGACACAGACACAGACACAGACACAGACACAGACACAGACACAGACACAGACACAGACAGACACAGACACAGACACAGACACAGACACAGACACAGGTACAGGTACAGGTACAGACACAGACACAGACACAGACACGGACACGGACACGGACACGGGCACGGACACGGACACAGACACACACAGACACAGCCACAGACACAGACACAGACACAGAGACAGACACAGACACGGACACAGACACAGACACAGACACAGACACAGACACAGACACAGACACAGACACAGACACAGACACAGACACAGACACAGACACAGACACAGACACAGACACAGACACAGACAAAGACACAGACACAGGTACAGACACAGACACAGACACAGACACAGACACAGACACAGACACAGACACGGGCACGGACACGGACACAGACACACACAGACACAGCCACAGCCACAGACACAGACGCAGACACAGAGACAGACACAGACACAGAAACAGACACAGACACAGACACAGACACAGACACAGACACAGACACAGACACAGACGACACAGACACAGACACGACACAGACACAGACACAGACGACACAGACACAGACACAGACACAGACAGACACAGACAGACACAGACACAGACACAGAACAGACACAGACGAACAGACACAGACACAGACACAGACACAGACAGACACAGACACAGACACAGACACAGACACAGAACGACACGAAAGAGACAGACAGACACACACAGCACAGACACATGCACAGACACAGACACAGACACAGACACAGACAGATAGACAGATACAGACAGACACAGACACAGACACAACACAGACACAACAACACAGACACAGACACAGACAGACACAG
This sequence comes from Vesta saturnalis, assembly GCA_036346205.1. Lineage (NCBI taxonomy): Eukaryota > Metazoa > Arthropoda > Insecta > Coleoptera > Lampyridae > Vesta > Vesta saturnalis. The sequence goes on along the minus strand of JARFJB010002228.1, from coordinate 521,742 downwards.
ACACAGACAACACAGACAGACACAGCACAGACAGACACAGACACAGACACACAGACACAGACAGACACAGACACAGACACAGACACAGACACAGAACGTCACAGCAACAGACACAGACACAGACACAGACACAGACACACAGACACACACACACACAGACACAGACACAGACACAGACACAGACAAGACCGAACAGACACAGACACAGACACGACACAGACACAGACACAGACACAGACACAGACACAGACACAGATACAGGCACAGACAAACACAGACACAGACACAGACACAGAACAGACACAGACACAGACACAGACACAGACAACACAGACACAGACACAGACAAGACACAGACACAGACACAGACAGACACAAAGACAGACACAGGACAGACACAGACACAGACACAGACACAGACACGGACACAGACAACACAGACACAGCCACAGCCACAGACACAGACACAGACACAGAGACAGACACAGACACAGACACAGACACAGACACAGACACAGCACAGACACAGACACAGACACAGACACAGACACAGACAGAACAGACACAGAACAGACACAGACACAGAACAGACAACAAACACAGACACAGACACAGACAAACACAGTCACAGTCACAGACACAGACACAGACACAGACACAGACACAGACATAGACACAGACACAGACACAGACACAGACACAGACGCAGACGCAGACACAGACAGAGACATAGACACAGACACAGATACAGACACAGACACAGACACAGACACAGACACAGACACAGACACAGACACAAAGACACACACACACACACAGACACAGACACAGACATAGACACACACACAGAACACAGACACAGACACAGACACAGACACAGACACAGACACAGACACAGACACAGGTACAGACACAGACACAGACTCAGACACAGACACAGGCACGGACACGGACACAGACACACACAGACACAGCCACAGCCACAGACACAGACACAGACACAGAGACAGACACAGACACAGACACAGACACAGACACAGACAGACACAGACACAGACAGACACAGACACAGACACAACACAGACGACAGGACACAGACACAGACACAGCACACACAGACACAGAAACAGACATAGACACAGACAAGGACACAGACACAGACAAAGACACAGACAGACAGACACAGACACAGATACAGACACAGACACAGACACAGACACAGACACAGACACAGACACAGACACACAGACACAGACACAGACACAGACAGACACAGACACAGACACAGACACAGACACAGACACAGACACAGACACAGACACAGAAAGACACAGACACAGACACAGACACAGACACAGACAGAGACACAGACACAGACAGACACAGACACAGACACAGACACAGACACAGACACAGACACAGACACAGACACAGACACAGACACAGACACAGACACAGACACACACAGATACAGACACAGACACAGACACAGACACAGACACAGACACAGACACAGACACAGACACAGACACAGAACAGACACAGCACAGACACACACAGCACAGTCACAGTCACAGACACATACACAGACACAGACACAGACACAGACAAGACACAGACACAACACAGACACAGACACAGACCAGACCAGACACAGACATAGACAAGACACAGACACAGAACAGACACAGACACAGACACAGACACAGACACAGACACAGACACAAACACAGACACAACAC
>JARFJB010002228.1:452500-517500 GCA_036346205.1 Vesta saturnalis | reverse complement strand
GACACAGGCACAGTCACAGACACAGACACAGACACATACACAGACACCGACACCGGCACGGACACGGACACCGACACGGACGCAGACACAGACAGAGACACAGACACAGACAGACACAGACACAGACACAGACACAGACACAGATACAGACACAGACACAGACACAGACACAGACACAGACACAGACACAGACACAGACACAGACACAGACACAGACACAGACACAGACACAGACACAGACACAGACACAGACACAGACGCAGACGCAGACGCAGACACAAACACAGACACAGACACAGACACAGACACACACACAGGCACAGGCACAGGCAAAGGCACACACACAGACACAGACACAGACACAGACACAGACACAGACACAGACACAGACACAGACACAGACACGGACACAGACACAGACACTGACACAGACACAGATACAGACACAGACACAGACACACACAGACAGGCACTGGCATATGCACATGCACAGGCGCAGGTGCAGACATCGGCATAATCACAGGCACTGACACAGCCACAGGTACAAGTACAGCCACTAGCATATCCACAGAGAGGCCTAGTGGGTCAAAATGCTGGAAACGGGCTATCGCATTAATAACGCCAGATGGATGTTTTTGGAAAATTACCTTACTTATGGAGAAAGTAATTAGATAGAGCGAGATATCAATGGCAAAAATTTATTCTTAGAACCATAGCATTAATAAAAATAAAATTAAGGTGCAACAATTTTGGAACACCATTATTAGTATATACGTTGATAGTAGTGTTTAATTTACCTTATTTATACATGTGTATTTATGCTTTTTAACTTCCGACGTAAAAAGAGCGGTGTTAGAAGTTTAACGTGTGTACTGTGTATCGTAGCTCCTAAGCGGAGGAACCGAATTTGATTTAGTTTTTTTTTGTTTGTAAAGTGAGATTATCTTCAGTGTTTTTATCTATGTTCGGCCGTTTGAAGCTCATAAGCTCTTTTCTAGTTGACGTAGGGTTTTTTTTACGTTTTAGTGAAGTTTTGATTTATTTTTTGTTTGGTTTAAAGGTGTCTTGTTCGAGACTGTTCCTAGCTCTCTTTTTAGAGGTCTTAAAAGTAGAATTTTTTGATTTGCGTTTTTTAAAATGTTTAATTTAATGTTATATGTAGTGCCGCTCTTGATTAATCATGATCAAAATGGCCAGAAACAACGCCTTTGTTTTATTGTAACATATGAAACACCAAAAACACCTTAATGATATTGTTACAGATATATTATTTTGTAAATTATGTATGTTACATGTGAAAATAGCAATAGAATTCGCGTAACGTTTGATTCGCCGGTAGTTCTGTGAAAATGAGTGTGTTGTTATTTTCCTATTTGGGGTGTAATAAATCAATAAGAATTTGCCTAAAATGCCTGCACCACCTTTGTTGGATACCCTGATAACGGTGCAGTGCACAGCATACGCAGATAGTTGGTAAGTAACTCAAAAATAAGAAAACAAGCAGCTTACTTTTCTAAAATACTTAGATTTTTTCGGTTTTCAATGGTGTATTTTTGTATTAATGTTTTACAAAAATCTAAACGTTACGATAACACTTACAGTTATCGCCGTCAGTACTTAGTAATAAAATCTTTCATAGCTGTTTAAGATGTTGAAACGAATTTATGAAGGATTTTATTACTACTGAGGACAATAACTATAAGTGTTTAGATTTGTGTAAGACATTAATACAAAAATACACTCAAAAAAGCTAAGTATTTTAAATATGTCTTATAATGGTGAAAGTTTACATTTTCAAATCTTACCTTTCGTTGCTCCTCTTCTCTAGGTCAAATCGGCACGGTACCTCCTGGAAGTACTCTTATGATACTGTCTCACTTGCTGAAACTGTAAAAGAAATACGCGCGTTCGTACAAGATCTGAAGCGATGTTGCAATGAATAAATAAATTTGAAGAAAACTTAGCTTATAATAACATCGAGAACCCGAAACATACAACCTAATATGACTTTCAACGATACTATTACTGAGCAGGTGTCTAGTTATAAATATGTGGAAGCATTAATGTTAGCAAAGATCAAACAAATGAAGTTAGATGTCGAAATTGAGAGACCAGATTTCACTAAAATGAGGAATCTATTTCGCAATCGTGACACCAGCCTTTGCTTGCGGATCCGCTGGCTATGATAAGCTACTATATCTTCTCTACTTTTTGTACAATGTTACGGCTTGGTCAATGAAGTAAAGCCATTAGAAATGTCAAATTCCTTGAGATGGGGAGACACCGTGGAATTTTTACAATATCATGGCTATAACAAATACCAAATGATGACGTACCCCAAAGACTGTATGAACTGTTAAGATCCATCAATATCAGGAAACTGTAGCACCTAGTACATAACGCGAAGAAAAAAATATCGGCTACTCCGAAATATCGTATAGAGTACGATTAGGGAAAAAAGAAGAAGTGCAGAAGAGCCAGCACCTGAAGAAGGAGAGAAAATAAAAACAATTACTTTGTAATGAAAATTTTACTTTCAGATGTGATTTTATATTCAAATTTGTAATTTATTGCTTAATTATGTATTATAGATGGTATATATCTTATAAGATAAATTCACCAAAAGTGACTTTCAAAATTACTTACAGAATGAGGTTCTTCTATTACATCAACTATTTCATCACTGTTACTCGTAAATTATAAATACAAAATTTACGCAAGTAATAAAATTAAGTTTTTTAACAAATCTGTTAGTAAAATATTAGGCGTATAATTAAAATTATTAAAATTCATGTTCTCTTATATTAATTGCCTGAATTCAAATTGTATTCAAATGTATAAGGAAGTTTGCAATTTGTTTAAAAAAATACATTAATGCTACTATACATGCTTTCGCTAAATATCTGTTTATACTAAAATTATTAATAAAAAATATAATTTATATATTATTATAGATTCAATTTGGAGTTACACTTATGTCAATTTTCTAGATCAAACCATTTAATTTTTAATAATTATAAACACTATAAGTATTAACTTGTGCAAAACAGTGCAAATTTTGTATAAAGTAAAGAATTTTTTACATTTTAAAGAAATGCAGAATAACAAATGTGTATTTATGGGTAACTTATCTTTTGAGTAACCACGGATTATCTTATTAACCACAGTGCAATTTCAAATTAAATGGATGGTGATAAAAAAAACGGTAAATAAAGAAATTAGTGCGTTAAAGGTAATAACCGCTGCGTAAGTAATTCCTTTAACACATTTTGAATTATTCCTATGTATTTAAATAATTTACGGAACAAAACGGATACTTAATAGCAATAATTTAACGGCAATTATATATATATATATATATATATATATATATATATATATATATATATATATATATATATATAATAATCGTGATTATAATTATTGGGTATCGGCTACAAAATGTTAGAAAAACTTTATAGATTTTTAATTAAATTTTCGCTTGTGTTTACAAGATTCTTCAGGACACAAATCTAAGAGTAAATTTTGATTCATTGTTGTAAATATAAATAATTATGACGTGTAAACATTGGTAAACATAGGAGGAAATTTGATTAAAATCTATAGAGTTTTTCTAAGATTTTGTAGCCGATACACAATATCTTGATTTTAGTGATAATACAATATATATATATATATATATATATATATATATATATATATATATATATATATATATATATATATATATATATATATATATATATATACGTTTAATGATACATATATCAAAAATTAATATAGTTCATAGCTACTAAGGTATTTAATTAAGAAACGCATTTATGTTAAAGAAATTATACCAAGACGTGATGCAACACTTAACCATATTTATATTGAAAAATAGTTTGCAATGTGAAAGTTTATGCTACAAATATGGTGATTAAAATCTAGAACCAACGAATCAAACGTTTATGTATATTAAGAACAATATGAAATCCCACGGTATCAATTGGATACAAATTGTACACGCGACCTACTCATGATATTAATATTTCAAGACAATAACCTCGATCTAAATGAATTGAGATGCTGTATAAAATATCTAAGTACTGCGATTAAACAATTCTCAAATACATTTTGTCTCTATTTGTGTTTAGAAATTCAATAATATTCTGTAGTATGCAAAGAAAGGTTTGTTCACAAAGATTTTGGGGAAGATGTATGGAGTAAATCACAAAGATTCTTCTACTAATTAGTGTCTTTTTAAAAATAATTTGTACATATCAATTGATCATGCATATTTTCTGCTTTGTTTGGCATATATATGTATGTATATATATATATATATATATATATATATATATATATATATATATATATATATATATATATATATATATAAACAAAACTATTCATCGTCGTTAGTAAACGTAAAATTAGAAGAATTAGAAGAATATGTTTTGAAGGATCAGCCAAAGAGGCTTCAGCAGCATAATGTTGTATACCACTGGAAAGCACTTGTCGTTTACAAAACTCGCCACTGCGCGGATCGTTTTCTAAACATCGACGCGTGCGATACAAGCGTGCGTCTCTTATGAAACTCGTTTTTACTACTGTTTTCTTCAAAAAATGCTAATAATACCTTCTCCGTTATAATACTTGCGTTTTTTTCTTTACACCACTTCGTAAATTTATCATGCTCTTTTTCATAAGTTGTTCTTGATTTATCAGGTAACAAACCTTCTATCGCATTCCCGGCTACTTCCCTAATTTCAGGTGGTGTTAATGAAATATTTTCACTGTTTTCCATAATCGAAGATTAGGTATTTGATTTAAATTTGAAATTATCCGCGTCCGCATCCGCATCCGCGTCTGCGTGTGCGTGCGCGTGCGCGTGCGCGTACGCGTGCGTGTGCGCGTGCGTGTGCGTATGCGTGTGCGTGTGCGTGTGACGTGTGAGTGTGTGTGTGTGTGTGTGTGTGTGTGTGTGTGTGTGGTTTGAAGGGTGGGTGGGTAAGTGCGTGCGTGTGTGCCCGAGCGCGTGCGCGTGCGTGTGAATTCTTATATGGCGTTTTCAAATTTTTATTCGACGTTTCGTCTCCGATAAACCATCATCAACTTTATTTTTTATGTGGTCGGAACTAACGAAACACCCTGTATTCGATATTATTATTTATTACGAATTTAACCATGTATTACATGTTATGGTTTTGAGACTGAAAAATTTCATTTTTACATTTTTCATTGATGTCAGTTAATATTAGAAGGCTTTGATAAAATAATACTGAGATCGTTGTTGTTATTTGAATTGTGCGTATTTTAAGTTGTTTTTATTGCCATTACTTCGTGAATTTGTTTAGTTAATTTATAATTATAATTAATCAATAAGTGTGTCTATGGAAAGACGGTATTTTACGAACGAAGAAATGTTCGATATGTTGACATGCTACATCTTATCCCACAGAAATTGTGTAGTTACTGAGCTGCTGTGTTTGGATAAATATCCTAAACGAAGACAACCTGGTAAATCCATTTTTAGACGTTTCGAATATAATTTAGAACAATTTGGTTCATTTACAAAACTTGTTCTATCCGGTCCAAAACAATCTGATGACGAAAAAGCTAATACCGTTTTACAAACCGTTGTTGAAAACCTTGAAATATCGATAAGACAAATTGAACATTGTACTGGTATAGGTAATTCTACAGCACAATTCATTTTAAATAAGGATAAGTGTTATTCATATAAATTTCGAGTTTGTCAGAGTTTTAGACCAGCTGATCAGTAACGGCGAGCAGGTTTTTGCGAAATGGTATACTACAAAATGTGACTAAGATCTAAATATTCCTTTTAAAATAATTTGGTCTGATGAAAGCATGATAACCAACAATAGAACTTTCAACCGGCGTAACAAATGTTATTGGGGAAAATATAATCCTTATTTAAGACAAGAATCAAGACATCAACATAGATTTGGATTTAATATGTGGATGAGCATTTTGGGACCAAGAATAATAGGACGTTCTATTTATCACAACAATTTAAATGCCAAACGATATATGAACTTGCTAAGGACTGATTTGAAAAATGCCTTGGATTAATTACCTCTAGCACTTCTTAACAACTGTTGGTTTCATCAAGACATAACTCAGGAAATGTACAGGACTATATGTTATTGAGGTTAAAAGGAAACTGGATTGAAACTTATAGTGCAGTAGCTTGGCCAGCCGGATCACCCGATTTAAGTCCGTTGGATTTTTTTCTGTAGGGTTGCTTGAAAAACCAAGTCTATGATGGGAGTTTTGAAAATGAAGAGCAATTGTTAGTATCGGTTATGGCAGCAGTTAATACAATTTCACTAGAAATGCTAAACCGTGTTTTAAATCCTTCAGTAAAGAGAGCTTACCTGTGTACAGAAAATAACGGCAACCTATTTGTACAGCTATTGTAATTATTTAACTTTAATTAAGTAGGTTTAAAAGATTGGAGTTGTTAAATTTGTACATAAAAAATAATATCAAATACTAATATTAATTCGAATTTTTCTTAAAAATTGTCTTCAAAACCATAATAATAGATGAATAAATTCGTAAAAAAAAAATACTATCGAATACAGCGTGTTTCGTTGGTTGAGTCGATATAAAAAAATAAAGTTGATGATGGTTTCTCGTAGACGAAATGTCGAATAAAAAATTTCAAAACGTCATCTAATCGAATTCAAAAAGTGCTAATGACGAAGTAGCTTTAGTTTTTAAAAATCAATGAAATAAAAAAATAAATGAAGGAATCACGAAACAAGAAAAATCGCATTTTGTTTTAAATCTCGGAAACGATAAACAATAATGAACTTTTGCAAACTACATGTGAACATACCCTAAATTATACAACTTTTCTCTAATTTAACCGCCTTCATATCGCTTACCGTTTCAAGATCCCAATGCTGTTCATCCTTCTCTTGGGCTCGTTGCATACGTACATATCCATCACGCTGTTCCCTTACAGGATAGCCGAAACTAACATCATAGAACCGTAGAACCTAGTTCTTCCTCATGGAAGGAGCGCTTTTAATCGATTCCCTATGGAAATGAGGTAAAAACGAATATGGCGCACAATCTCCCAGCCCAAGTTGTGGCACTGAATTATTTGGCACGATTAGTACCGTGCTTGTACAAAGTTTGACGCACATCCATGGACGCGAGTAGAAGTTGTAAACGTTTCACACATCATTACATGTCCTCAGGGTAACTTCATGGTGTAAGCCTTATGTAGAAAACAATTTCACCATTTTATATCAATTCCTTGAGGAGTACTTCTATTTGCTATTGATCCCAGATGGTCACGCGGAAAATATTGTTAACCTTGACTTTTGACAAACTAGTGGTCACTATATCAATTTAAAAAGTAGCAGGTGCATATCTTTAATAGCTATGTAATCAATTGTCGAAAACAGATTTGAAACAAATTCAGTCGTTTTCTCCTAATTTCGGACACGATCAAACAGACGGGTTACAGCGGTAAACCCAATTTATAAACCTATGGTTCTCATAACTTAATGAAAAAAATGTATTTTGCTTAAAACAAATAAAAACCTGAATAGCTTGACAATCCTATAACGTAAGGAAGTAAGTGACAGATGTTTGGAACGGGGAAAATCAATGGATTCAGACGATAATGTACAGGATGTTCCTTCACAAAATGAAATGTTGCAAATGCCTTTTACTTTCTAATCACCATGTAGAAATGTCCATAAATGCATTAGAAAGCTTCCTTGGTACTATGAAAATTATCCCTTTACAGGAAATCCCTTATCTCTTAAAATAATCGAGATATCGATTGAAAACTAAATTGTGAGACACCTTGTATGCTGCTAATAATTGATTTGTTATACCAACTTCGATTTTTGGATGGTTTTGGAACGTGATTGTCACAAGTTTTTTTTGCATGTCTAGTTTCGGTATCAATCTTTGTGCCACTGTGTATTGTAGATACCATAAATACAATTTTTCCTTTTTTTGGAATATACTAACGACTAATCTCCAAAGAACGCGAAGGCTTCAGTTTACATCACGTCCTTGGCCTGATGCGATTGAAGCATGTAGCTGTCTTTTATTTGTTCTAATGTTTCCCACAATTGTTAATTGGTAATCATCCAGCATTTTTCGAGTGGTTTAATAGGATGTGAACACCTATCTATGGTAATACTTCTTTTATCCTCTGTCAACAGAAGTTCTGTTTTCTATTTTATTCCTTTTTCTAGCATAACTTTCCAAATGTGGCGTATAATACATGTAGAGAGCGAACACTACTATTACGTATTTCGCAGGAATGTTGGCTATGTATACACGGAACGACCACCGGCCTCTCTATGAAAATAGAAATTCGTCAACCACCAGGTGTATGTAATTTTGACTGCAGTTAATGACCAAATGTTCAAAAAACTCTCTAACAGTAGCACTTTTATCAATTCCTTTCAGGACTAATGTTGATGTCATCAAACTGTAGACATCGTAGTAAGTAGATAGGCTAGGCGGGTTCTGGTGCATTTTGTCTCAAAACCCCAAGTATTCCTTATGGGTGTTTTCCAAGGTTCGTTCTGGTCATTTTTGCTCCTCGCAGCCAATCAGAAGCGTTCATTCAGTCACGATACCAAGCTTGCGCATCCGCAATAAGCATGACACCATAAGGGATGTGTGTGTGTGTGTGTGTATGGTTGCATGCTGTATAAGGGGATAAGCAGGGGATGGTTGCTTAAGGGATGTCTGTATAAGGGGTGAGCAGGGGATGACTGTGTGCGACTGGTTGCATGCTGATGTCTACATAAGGGGGAATCAGGGGATGATATGAAGTAGTGGTGGTGGGGGTAAGCGGTAACAAGTAGGTGGTTGCATTAGCACATGGGGGTGACTAAGTGTGGTTGGTTGCATGTCGATGTATGCATAAGCGGTAAGCAGGGGATGGTTGCATAGAGATGCGTGCACAGGGGTTAACACATCATGGGGTGATAACATGCAGGGTAAATAAACACACAATAATAGTAATTTATTGTTACAAAATACATTCTAAAGAAAGAGCACCTTCAGCATAATGGCTTACTTGTCTTTTTGAATCAAAGAAATATTTGACATTGGAATGTTAGGTTATGTAATATCTAAAAAGTAAAACATTTAAGGTGTAAGGAAAATAAACGTACTTACCACAGCAAAACTCATGTAACTATTTCACTTTTTTAGTAAAAATATTAGTAAATACTGTATAAAGATCTAATTATATCAAAAGTTGCCGACAGAAGGATTAAAACATTGAGATAGGAAATTAATATCCGCTCCATTCCGATAATTTTAATGCAAGTAACGAATACCGTATCACTAAAGTGCAGCATCACAGACTCCGTAGTATCTAAAAGTAAATAAAGTTCAAGATGCCAAGGAAAAATAAATACACTTACCAAGGTAAAATTAATGCAATTATTTTTTAGTAAAAATATTACTAAATACTGTATAAAGATCTAATTATATCAAAAGTTGCCGACAGAATGATTAAAATATTGAGATAGGAAACTGATACCCGCTCCATTCCGATCATTTTAATGCACGTAACGAATACCATATCACTTAGATGCAGCATCAGAAACTCTGTAATATCTAAAAGTAAATAACGTTTAAGGTGGCAAGGAAAACTAAATACACCTACCAAGGCAAAATTCATATGATTATTCGCTTAGTAAAATATTGCTAAATACTGCATAATGATCTCATTATATCAAAAGTTGTCGACATAATGAATAAAGTAGAATCAAACAAGTGGATTATAAGACCACAACGTCCGGTAATATTAAAAAAAACGTGGTATTTTCATACAAAAAAAAACATAATACGTCACAATAGAAAGTTCTGGAACATTGATTAGTTTCTCTATTATCAGGTGTGTATCTTATTATACTTTTTGTATCAATTTCGAAAATTACCCCTATTAAGTTGAGAACACAGGTTTTTAAAGAATTTAGTAAACATATGTTGTAGATTATATGTTAATATCGTAATTTCATCACAAACGTTAATACATTAGCAGTCCCTAGATAAATTTTTAACTGAACGTAATGCATTATAAATTTGTTAGTTTAATGTCGCTATCCGGAAATACTGAAAAAAAATTAGTAATTTTGATATCTTGAGAGGTGTAATTAAATTAATAATACATAATTATACTAGATTCTTCAAACTTAAATTGGTAATAAAGCTAAATTTGATGATTCTAAAAGTGCAACTTCCGGTCTGAAGATTGTAAGCTGAGATATTGAGTGTGGCATATCGTGTAACAGTATTTTGAACTGGATAAGCTAAAATTCATGTTTCCACACGTGTAACTTTCGCTCTGTTAGTAATTTCCTCACAAACGTTTAATACATTAGCAGTCCTTAGATAAATTTTTAACTGAATGTAATGCATTATCAATTTGTTAGTTTAATGTCGCTGTTCGGAAACACTGAAAAATTACACCAATTCTCTACTGCTTTTATTCTCTATGATTTACGTTCTATCATTGAACATTAATCCACAATGTTTCTATCCTCATTCAACACCAATCCTCTAATGTTCTATCCGCTATCATCGATTCATTCAATATTCAATCTCTAAAGCTTAATTGTCTATCCTTTATGTTCTATCATTCAATACCAATCCTTTAATGCTTGTATCTTTTATATTCGACCCATTCAGATTTCAACATCAATCCTCAAATGCTTCTCCTCTATTTTTTATGTTCTGTCATTAAACAGCAATCCTCTTATGCTTTTATCACCCATCTATTCAATTTCTAACAACCATCCTCTATTATTTACGTTCTAACATTCACTATGCTTCTATCCTCTATCATTCAACACTAATCGTCTAATGCTACTATCATCTATCATTCACGTTCTAGATTAGGGGAACGTGCAGCCCATAAAACAGGACCATTTCTGCCTATCCACGAGTTTAGAAAAATTTCATCAAAATATCATTTAACTTGCGCTTGATAGCAAGGTGGGGCACCGTCGTGTTGATACCACTGTATGTTTGATCGGGTTTGTGAATTTAATTCATCTAGAATATTGTTAAAATCGTTCCTAAGAAATTGCAAATATCGATTTCCAGTTAAAATCCCATTAAAAATAAATAGCCCAACAAGCTGCCAACCAATAACACCACACCATAAATTGAAGCCAAACTTGATCTGAAATCGTCTTTCTTGTAAACGGTGAGGATTTGCTTGGGCCCACAGGCGCTCATTATGGCGATTGAACATACCACATTTTGGAAAATGTGTTGCGTCGTTCCATAAGATCTGCATCGGAAAGTTATTATTTTCATGGCACATATTTATGAACCAATTCAAAAATTTCATCTTTCATCATCACCAGGGTGCAAAGTTTGTCCAACTGAATATCAGAAAGAAATGGACTATTAAAATATGTCATAGCCAACTATGGTTTCCATTTAAAAAAATTCATAACTTGCTTCATAACTTCAAAATGCTAAGCAAAATTAAAAAACTAGTACGGTGACGTTATTCGGCATAAAATTATCTACAAATTATATCTAAACAATTGTTATCTACCTTTAAAAATAAACGAATTAAAGCGCTGAAACGATTTTGGAGAATTCTACTTTTTACAAATATCTAGTAAACTATGCACTTTGTTAAATCAACAAAAGCGTATCTGGATTAGTCTTCGAAAGAAGAAAATCTTTCCCCATTTAAACAAATGCGTTAACTCATAGTTTGCGAGATCCCCATACAAATAATGAAAAAAAAGTCACTGTATATGAAATGATAAACTGGCACATATAAAAAACCAGTAAATATTGGATAGAAATGAAATGTTAAGAAGTGTACCGAAAGTTGTGATGCTAACTCGATTTGAATATAAGAGTTTTACTAGCTACCAAATTCAGGAGAAGCTACAGCAAGATGTATGGTAATAGACTCTTTGATACGTTTACTTCTTTCAGTATAAAAGGAGTAAAGAAATATAATCACATATATGGGAGCTGTACAGTTCAAAATTGTTTGGCATCACCGACATACAACACTGTTACAAGTAGTGAAGGCACTGAATTTTGCGAAGTAGCTCTGTAAACAAAATACAATTATAGAAAAACATGAAAATTAAAAGATTTTTGAGAATTAGAATGTAGATACATATTTGTTTGGCTTAAACAGTCATAATTGTTCTCGACAGACATAGTTGAGAATAATTTTGATTTAAAAAAAATGTATTATGGATGAACATGTCAGAAAAAGCACAAATTTTTAGCACTTTCTTTACAGACACCTCAAAATATTTTAGAGCAAATGTAATTTATACAAACTATACACAATTAAGTATTTTTTGTCGATTATTTCTTGACGTTTCTAAGAACCAATAGAAACTTTCAATTTAAGTCATATGCATATGTTTTAGTCAATCAAAACATTATTATAGTGGGAATAATCTACCTACATTATTACCGCGGGAATAATTTTAAGTATTTTGTTTTTATTTTATGACAACATATTTTTTGATTTGACTTCTGTCATCAATTTGAAAGTTCAGAAACCTTAATTTATTAAAATAAAAATATAATATTGAAAACGTGTTTCTTATTGTAACGTCAAAAATAATCCAACGAATACCACACGACAGTTCGATAAATTAGAAAATAATTTTCCATATTTTCTCTACCCTGTAGCCATTCGGAAATAGCCAATCGAGCCCTACCCACGTGCTCTTGTGTCTATTGCCTGGCAACAGGTTTTCGAAAATCTGTCAAATTATTTTCAATTTATTCTCACTCTCTTGTGATATACTACTGAAACTTTCCTTCGCAAATCAATGTAAACGCAACTTTAGTACCTCATTGGTTAAACAAGTTTAGATGGGAGTTTCGCTCCTTCTTCTTAATTATCTTTGGTTTAATATTGTTTTGATATTTGTGAGTTGTATTTATATTGTGTATTTCTGTAGCACTAGTAATTGTAGGTTTATTTTACTTTAGTTATTAATTTATTACTTTCATGTGTTAATACTTTAGTGCAGATTAATTGCAGATTGTAGGTTTATTAATGAGTTAAATTAAATAGTACCAAGATAATTGAAAGTTGAAATTATATAAAGTATCAGTTGTTTTCCCATCCTTATTCACAAAAAAAATTCTGTTTAAGCTAATTACGTCCATCGAAAAATGGCAGTTGAATTAGGTTTTTTTTCTTATTTTTATAGATTATTCTACCATAGCATTAAAAAAATCGTATTAATTGTAGTACATTGACCTTGTCTTATATACCTACATACGAACGTGCCAATATTATAAAAATTATTTAGGATTATTGAGAATTAATGAGGACAGTTATATTTTTATTTTACTTATATATTTCATTGTGGTTAATAAACTATTACATATAACAAATAAAAATCTGTTTTATGATTTTACCACAAAAAAACATTAAAGATTGTACTTTCTAAACTTAGAGAGCTAATACTTTAATTTCTGATGGATAAATACAGAACAATTTAAAGTTAACCGTTAGTGCTAGTCTTAAAGATCTGAAATTAACGATGGAATGTTACTCAATAACAGTATATTTTTTTCAAGAAGAATTGCACTTCAAAGAGAAGCAATGGGAGTAAATACAATTTCACACCAGAATGCAATATCACTTTTCTTAGCTGTTGAATATGCAACTTGGTTAATTATAAATACTTATCTTTGGGGTTTTAAGTGTGATATTTTAATATAAATTATACAAGCCTTATATGTTTTAGTAACAATTACAAAAAATGAAAATTAAAATGTCAAACAATTTACTAAATATTAAAACGCAAGGCCCGCAGTGTTAATTAATTGTTTTAAAGCTATTGTATGTTATTTTATTTTAGTAACCATAAATAATTAGATCGGGACTAGATTAAATAGCAATAAACTGTGTTGAAAATGAACACCCTTTACGGACGAAGGCTGACAAAAAATGTTAAATTGAACGAAATTTAGTCACATTGTGATATAGGTACACAAGTTGTAAAACTGCATATGAAGGATCTAGTGAAAAAGACAAATTTAACAAACAATTAAAAGGTCTTTCACACTGCTATTACATTGAAAACAGAATATTTACATTTAATTTAATATAGATTTCACTATATAGGTATGTTAAATCATTGCAATGATCTTATGATTATAGAAACTTAATTGATAATTTAATTGTACTTCAAGGTCTAGGATTTTTTTTTAAGTTGTTTTATTAGCAATCAGAATATACAATTCGCTGAACTAATGTGGTCGCTTAAGTACTAAATAATTACAGTACTATGAGTATGACATGATGAGGGACATTCCAATGACGTGTCCTCGTTATTCATCCATTAGATCTATTGGCCAGCTGCTTCTCAAGCGTCGGTCATTACGTTGTTGACGGAGTGGAGGGAGCAGAGTGTTTTCATGGTTTTCTAGATTTTCGTGGTGGTTGATGCTTCGATTCCTGATAACATCCCTGACATACGGCACTTTCAGGTCATCGTGTAAGATCCGATTAGGTGCATTGGTAATTATTCGTAATGTTCTAGATTGATACCTTTGAATGATAGTTATGTTGCCCCAAAGCTCAGATCCATGGAGCCCTATAGGTTTCATTACAGTTTTATATAGGAGCAATTATTCTCTAGTGATAGATGTGATTGCCATTCGATCAACCAGTACATGTCTTTTGTTCTTAGGTCTAATTGTGTTCGTTTTTTAATTATACGATCTTTGCAGTTTAGTTTGTTATCTAAGTGGAAACCTAAATACTTGGCTGTGTTGGACTGTGGTATCTCTATGCTATTAAGGTTTACTGATGGGCATTGGTCTGTCCTAAGCGTAAAGGTGATGTGCACAGACTTCTACTCATTGATTTTCTTCCTCTTCTTCTTCTTCCGATACGTTCTATAGGCAATTCCCTGTTTTTCTTCTGTACCGATGACGATTGCCAACCAGGTGCCCATCTTTCTGTAGGACATCCTCGTAGTCATTTTATGGTTGGTCATAGCTCATGCACTATTTTGATCAGACGGTTTTATTCTGCTCTCTCTACGTGAGTGTTCCATTCCTTTCGTCTCTTTTTACAAATTTTGTGATGTCATTTACTCTGCATATTTCTCTTATTTAACAATTTGGTATCCTGTCTAAACGGGTTTTACCAGCGGTAGCTCTTAGTGTATTCATTTCTGATGTTCAGAGTAACTGTCTTGTTTTCGTGGCTTCGGCAGGGCAGTCTGCTCCATAGGGTAATAGTGGTCTCACCATGGTTTTATAAATTTTTGTCTTCTCCTCGATACTCAAGTATCTGTTCCTCCACACTAAATCTCGTAAGTAGCCAGATATTCTTGTTCTGTTTTGTGTTTGAGATTTTACTTCTTTGTATAAGTTTCTTTCGCTTGAAATATTTACGCCTAAATATTTAAAACACATAACTTGCATCGTGTATGTTCTTTTGCAACTGTCAATGCTTTTGATTTTTCGGTCGAGACTATCATGTTATGTCTTTTTGCCATTTTTACAAACTGGTGTAATGTTCGTTGTAGGTCATTTTCTGTTTCTGCAATAAGGACTGCATCATTTGCGTAGAATACGATGTTGATTTTTCTGTCTTCTAAGCGATATCCTAGTTTACACTTTACACTTTGGATGATTATTAGTGAGAATAATACAGGACTAAGAGAATCTCCTTGTCTGACACCGCTAACTGTTTTTAATGAGTTTGTTAGTTCGCCATCTACTTTTATTTTTGTTTCTGTGTTTATGTTCATGTCTTTGGTTACTTGTCTCATGTCTTCAGGCACGCCCTTTTGTTTTAATATGTTCAAAACGTCGTTCAAGTTTACTCGATCGAACGCTTTAGTCAAATCGGCAAAAGAGACATAAACACTGGTTTACAATATTCTATCGCTTTTTCAATTGTTTGCTGAACAATGGAGATGGCATCTATAGTGGAGCGGTTTTGCCGGAAACCCTGTTGTTCCCGTTCTGCCTAAGTCTGGTTCTATTTTGTCTAGTATTACTTTTGTAAAGAGTTTCTGTGTGGAACCTCGCAATGTAATTTCTCTTTGATTCCCGCGATTTCTTTTGTCACCTTTCTTGAAGATCGGGATCGTTACACTTGATTTACAGTGGTTTGGAATTCTCTTGTTTGCAAGTACACAGTTAAGTAATTTTTTGATTTCATTTATCCATATTTTAAGAATTCATTGGTAATATGATCTGGTCCGGGAGCCTTCCTATTTTTTTAGTTTTTCCATTAATTTAATTATTTCTTCTTTTATAATTTCTGTTCTGTTTTCATCTGTTTCTTGCATTCGTTGCTTTGACTGTCGTTTCTGTCTTCGTTTAAAATATTCGGTCCATTGAGCTTTACCAATCTTATTTGTCTGCACATGTTCGTTAACTTTTGCTTTACTGTTTCTGAGCATTTTCCAAGTCTTTATTTAAGCTCCTATCATTGCCCAGTGACCCTATGTTTACTTTTTCAATGATACCAGATTTCTGTTTTTTTGTGTATGATATTTCTTAACTTGCAAAGCAACAGTTGGTGGTCGCTACTTATTTCCGCAGAATTCGATGTTCGTACGTCTATAATTTGGTTGGGGAGAAAGTGTCGGCTAGTGATAACGTAGTCAATAACTGACTGTTGTCCTCGCGAGTTACTCCATGTGAATTTGTATCTCCAAGTACGGTCAAAGACAGTGTTATTAATTCTAAAAGTATTTTTCATGCAAAAATCTGTTAAAATATCACCGTTATCGTGGCTTACGTCTTCCTTAAAGCGTTGTTTGATTCCTTGTGTCGGTTCTTTACCTATTCGCACGTTCAGATTACCCATAATTATGGTTTGATGATTTTGCGGTATTTGGTCAATTTGATATTGCAAGTCTTTGTAAAAGTTTTCTCTTTCTTCTCTAGTCTTGCTGATATCTGGAGAGTATACACTGAGAGTTTTGCAAGTTTAATACTATTCGTAGTATTCTGTCATTTACGTAATAGATATCATCGTTATGTGGACTAAAGCGTTTATGGAGAAGTATACATGCACCTGTCGTTGCTCTGTCGCGTTTCGGTTTCCCATTGTATACCAGTACCTACATGGTCCTCTGCTATTTGGGCTCTTTTCCCTTCGCTTCGTGGTCTCAGAGATGCAGCATATGTCAGTTTTCTTTTCGGTTAGTTCCATTAATAGCTCTTGATTTCGCCGGTACCATGACATTATGTTCCATGTCCCTAGTCTAATTGTGTTCTGTTTTTTAAATTTTTTTGTCTTACGTCTTTGCCGTGTCGCGATCATGTGATCCATCCTACCTCCGAGGCTTGGTTTTGTGGTATCAGGAGCAAGTTTAAGTTTCGTCGCCAAGGGGTTACTAGCCCGTTCTAGAGATTGATTGATTTTGATTTTACATTTCTCTAACCACACTTACCTAAGTGATTTTATAGTTTGGTGGCGGCTATTTGTGGATCTTAGTCACTGTCGAGAATCACTGTATCATAGGCGAACGTTCCAGTTGTAGTGTTAACTGTGGTTATTAAATTAGCTTAATGGCAATATTATGCCACATCAGTGAAGAGGGTGTCATATATATCGCCGGACATGTGGGAATTACTGGAAATGAACATGCAGGCATAGCAGTAAGAAAAGAAAGTAATAACAAAGACCAAGATAACATTACTTTTCACCCCAACTATTTCAAAAGGTATTTAAAAATTAATGATCTCTGGCAGAGTGAAATAAATCAAAAACACAGTTCAAACAAATAGAAAATTCTATCAAACCTTGGTAAAAAGTTAAAAAGAAGAAAAGTGGTGCTGATTATTCTGTGTTTACATATCCGTTTAAATAGAAATGTGCTTCATCTGACGTAAACATGTGGTGAATACAGTTTTCATCATCATGTACACGTCGCAATACTTCTTCGCTGAAAATCCTGCGAGCAAGCATATCACCACCTTTCAACCCTTGGACGACTTGAATTTTGTAAGGGTGGAAAGATAAGTCTCTATGTAACGTCGTAACGATGTGTCGCTAATGTTCAGTGCAGAAGCATATTTGACTGCAAAAGGCAGTGGACTACGTGTTAATGCTACTCGCACTCTATCAGTGTTTTCCTCCCTTCTTACAGACCTTATTGCCCCTTTATGCTTCAAGTTTAACGTGGAGGCAGTTTCATCAAACTTTCTTACCCACAGTATAATTACATAAGCGGACGGCGGCACACTTCCATGTAGTGGAACATTGAAATATATTACGAAACAATCGTTGAACCTAGTCACATACTCCCCATTTTTAAAAATTGATTTTACGAAAAGCGCACACCGAACGCCTGACCACTTCTCCATGTTTCTGTTTAAATGTCAGAAACTGCCAAACAATAATCAAGTCATGGAAACATTGACTTATGGCAAAAAAATTAGCCGCAAAATCTCTTGATGTTTCGACATTCGATCTTTTTCCGGATTTATGAAGAGCGAGGTATACAGTAATAGACCACAAACGTTACAGTAATTAGCATCGAATATCAAATAAGAAATTGGGCGAATTCAATTTGATCTGCTAACTCGAATAACCGAAAACTTTCAATCTAAGCTAAAGCGTTCACAAAAACATGGTTCCATTCGAGCTGCATTATTTTTAAGACATAATGATTTAAGTATGAAAATATATGAATTATATGAATATATGATAATTATAATTTGATATGAATATATATAAATTATGATTAATATATTAATAATATGTATTGATTAATATTTTAAAATATGATATTAATATATATATGAAATTATATATATATATATTAATGATATTGGGAAATATATGTATGATAATATGTTATTTTGGGTTTTTGATTGATTAATGGGAAAATGATTAATATATTGATATTGTAGATATAATTTTTAAATTGAAATTATATATAAATGTAATTTATTTTATTAATATTGAATTATTAATTTGTATTGTTATTATATATTATGAATTAATTATATTATATATGATATGGAAATGAAAATTGATATTTTTATGATAATTTGATAAATATAATGAATTGATATTTGAAATATTATATTATGTATATGATATATATTATTATATATTAAATTATATTTAATATATGTTGATAAATTTTAGATATATATATGATATATATATGATATGATATATATATTGTATATGATATTAATATTTAAATTAAATTTGGTTAGATATATATTATTATTTTTTATATATATTATATGATTATGATTGATATATGATATATATTTGATTTATTGATATATATTGATTTGATTTAATATGGGAAATATGATATGATATATTATATTTGATTATGTAATATTGGATTGAATTGTATTTAATATGTTTAATATGTTATGTATGATATATGATATAATTTGATTGAAATGATTGTGTTTTATATTAATTAAATGATATATATGTATATGATATATTTGTATGATTAATAATTAATTAATATTGATATATTGAATATATATTGATTTTATGATATATATGATATAGATATGATATATGATATGATATATGATATGATAAAGATTTAATATGATATTAATATGATATGATATATTTAATATATGATAATTATTAATAATTAATGATATTATTAATATGATATATGAATTTAAATATAATATGATATATGATTAATAATGATATTATATGTATTGATTATGATTGATATTGATATATGATTGATTAAAATATTAATTTTTTAAAAATTATTTATATATTTAATATTTTTTATGATTAATTATGAAAAATTGATTATGATTGAATTAAAATGTTAATATGATATTAATTGATATTTTAAAATATTGATTGATTTGATATATATATGAATAAATTTTAATTATTGATTGATTATGATATGATATATGATATGATATTGATATGATTATATATATATATTGATATTAATTAATATGATATTTAAATTAATTTAAATGATATGATATATATATGATATATATTTGAATTTTAAAATTAATATGATGAATATGATATATTATGATATGAAATTAATGAATATGATATATATATGATTATATTGATTTAATTGTTTAAAAATTAATTATATGTATAGATTAATATTGATTGATATGGTTTTATGTATTAATAAAATTGATTATTAAATTTATTGATATTTTTTAATTGATATTTAATGATTTAATGATTATATGATTGATTTTTAATTAATGATATTTAAATAATTTATAAATTTGATATTTTTATGATATGATATTTTGATATATGTTAATATTATATATATATTGAATATGATATTGTTAATTAATATGATAATTATATGATATGATATATATGATATTAATATATTTTGATAAAATGAATATGATTTTAAAATGATATTAATATATTTGATATATTGTATGATATTTAAATGTATGATATATAATTTGAAATATATTATGATATGATATTAATATGAATATGATATGATATTAATTAAATATATAATATATATATATTAATATATATTAATTAATTGATATTAATATATATTAATATATATATATATATAAAATGATATATAATGATAATTATTAATTTAAATATTTAAATTTAAATTAAATATATAATGATATTTAAATATATTAATTAAATTAATAATATATATATATATTTATTTAATTTTAAAATGATAGATATATATAATATATGATATAATATAATTATGATATATAATATTGAATATGATATATTTAATTTTAAAATATAATATGATATATATATGAATATTTAAAAATTTAAATAATATATTAATTAATATTTAAAATTGATATTAATTAATAAAAATATATATATATATATAATATATATGATATATATAAATATATAAAATTTATTTGGTATATTAATATATATATATTAATATATATATTTTAAAAATATGATAATGAATGATATATATATGATTAAAATAATAAATATATGATAATTTATTGATTTTTGATTGAATATGATATGATTTGATTTTTTAATTAATTATTTTATTATTGATTTTTAAAAATTATGATATATGATATGATAATTATTGAATATGATTAATATTAATGTTGAATTTAATTAATTTAAATGATATGATATTAATTGATATTTTAATATGATTTTAATGATATGATATTAATAATTATTGAAATTTATATGATATATAATTGATATGTATGATATTAAAAATATATATATTGATATTAATATGTATATGATATGATAAAAATTTTTTAATTTAAATGAATTATATGAATATTAATGATATGATTAATTAATTTAATATGAATGAATATATATGATATTGATATAATATGATTAATTTTTTTATTTAGATAATGATATGTTATATGATATTTAAATTTTTATGATATATATATGATATGATTGAATTAATATGATATGATTAAATATATATTAATGATTAATGATATATTATATATGATAATAATTATGATTAATTAATATATGATATGATATATGAATGATATGATATGAATATGATATGATATTGATTTAAATGATTTAAATATTTAAATTAATTATATGATATGATATATGATATGATATTGATTAATTATATTAATTAATATTGATATTGATATATATGAATTTTTTATATGAATATATGATATGATATATGATATGATATATTTATGATAATGTTAATTTAATGGATATATATATTGATATGATTATGATTATTATGATATGATATTAATGATTTTTTAAATATATGATATTATTAATTATTAATATATATATGTATGATATTATTAATGAAATATATGATTATGTATATATTGATTGATATGAAATTTTGATATATGATATATATGATATGATATTGATATGATTATTATATTATGATTTTTGGGATATATATAATATATTATGATATGATTAAATATGATATTTGATATGATATATTTATATATAAGATATGAATATATGATATTTTATATGAATTTAAATGATATGATATATGATATGATATATGATATGATATTTTAAAATAATTTTATATTGATATGAATTAATATGATATATGATATGATATATGATATGATATATGATATGATTAATATTTAATGAATTAATATTATATATATGATATGATATATTTAAATTAATGATATATTAATTAATATATGATATGATATTTAATATGATATATGATATGATATATTTTTTGTTAATATGATATTATATTGAATTGATATGAATATATAGATATTAAAAGGATATGATATTAATATATATAATTTAAAATGATTTAATATGATATGAATAGATATATGATATTAATATATATTAATATATATGAATGAATATTGATATATATTATATGATATTGATTATATATTGATATGATAATTTTATGATTATATATGATTAATAAATTTGATAAATTGATTGATATATATATGATTTGAATGATATATTAATTAATTTTTAAAAATATTATTTATATGATATGTATGATTAATATTATATATATATGATATATTAATTAATATATGATATGAAAAAGGATAAAGATAATATGATATTTGGATATGAATATGAATTAAATGATAAAAGGATTGATATTAATTAATATGATATATATTGATATGATATATGATATGATATGATATGATATATGAATTGATATATGAATGATATTGATATGATATGATTGATAATTGATAAAATTTTGAATATAATGATATTATTAATTGTTAATTGATATATTATATTTGAATATTATGATATGATTAATTTTTTAAAAAATGATTATTAATAATTGTATGATATATGATATGATTTGATGATTTTATTATAATTGAATGTATATATTGATTTATGATTTGTTATGATATTTAATTGATTTGAATGATATTAATATGATATATATTAATGATTATGATATTATATTAATATTGTATATTAATTTATTAAATTTAATTTTTAAAAATATATTAATATGATTATATTTTATATATATATGATATATATTAATTTAAATTATATATTAATTTAATAAATTATATGATATGATATTGTATATATATTAATGATATATGATATTTTTGGGAAATGATAGATATATGATATTAATATGATATATATTAATTTAAATATTGATATTTAAATGATTAATGAATTAATATGATATTGATTTAAATTAATATATTATATATTATATTATTATTGAATATTATATTGATATTATTATGTATTATATATATATATTATTTATATATTAATAAATATATTATATATGAAATTGATTAATATGATATTGTATGATTGATTAATTTTAATGTAATATGTATGGTTTATTATGTATGATTAATATTGATTTGTTGATTATGATTAATGATTTGATATTTAAATGTAATTAATATGAAAATTTGTATTTTTATGATAGATTGATTATGATATTAATTTATATATATTAATGATATGAATTAATATGATATATGATAATTAATTTAAATATGATATATGATATGATATATAATATATGATATATATATGATATGATATATGATATGATAATTATATGAATATGATATGATATTAATATGATATATGATATATATAAAATATATATGATATGATTAATATGTATTATATATGATATATAAATAATTATTTAAATATATTATATGATTGATATATATATTTAAATATATATTAATTGATTTGATTTTATTTATGATAGATAATTGATTGATAATGATATTGATATTATGATATGAAAAATAAATTATTGATTGATATTATGATTATATGAAATTTTATGTTGATATAAAAATTAATGAATTGATTTTGATAGATATGTATGATTGTATTATGATTGAAATTTTGGATTAAATTTAATTGATTATATATGATTTAAAAATATATGAATTAATTAATTAATGTGATATGATATGAATTAATTGATATGAATTTTTAAAAATTAATGATATGATATTAATATGATATGATAGGGGGTTTTTTTTTTATGTATATTTTTATTTTGATTTGATATGTATGTTGTTATGATTGATATTATGATTGATATAAATTTATGATTGGATATTAATTAAATGATATTATGTTGATATATGTATGTATTAATTATGAAAATGATATTGGTTTTTTTGATATTGATAATTGATATGATATTGATATGATTTGGAAAATTTTGATAATTATATTTTGATATTAATATGATATTGATTGATTGATAATTAATATGATATGATATATGATTGATATGATTGATATTGATTTTAAAATGAATATATGATTGAATGATATTAATATATATATTAATATGATATGATATATGATATGAATATGATTGATATATGATATGATATTAAATTTTATGATTTAAATTGATTAATGATATATATGATATGATATAGATATGATATATGATATGATATGATATTAATTTGATTTAATATATTATGATATATAAATTTTTATGATTATGTATTGATATGATATGTGATATGTATATTGAAATTTAATGAATTGTATAATATGATTGATTTATTTTTAAATGATTAGATATGATTATGTATATTATGATATGATATATGAATGATATATTATGATATTTTGATATGTAAATTATGATATGATTGAATGATTTAAGAATTATGAATTAATGAATTAATATGTATGATATATATAGAATATATATGATATATATGATATATGATATGATATTGAAATTTAAATTTTTTAAAAAATTAATAATTGATATGATATTTAAATGAATTAATATGATAAAGATATAATATATATATGAATATATTATATGATATGATAAAATTTTATTTAAATATTTTATGAATATATATGATATGATATATGATATATATTATGATATATGATATGATATGATATGATATATATAGATATATGATATGATTATGAATATGTTAATTATATATATATATTAATTTTAAATGATTGTATTAATGATTGATATAATATGTTAATGATATGAATTTTGTATATAATGATATGATATGATATGATATTGATATGATATTGATATGATTAATTTAATGTTGATATGATATGATATGTATTATTGATTATGATATATATTGATATATATATATTTTGATTATTGATTAAATATGATATGGAATATGAATTAATATGATATTAATATGATATGGATTTTATGATTAATTAATGATTTTAAATGATATTTTTAAAAATGAAATTAATGTATTAATTTTTATTAATATATTTAAATATGATATTAATATGATATTAATATGATATTTTAAAATATGATATATGATATGATATATGATATGATATATATATATATATATGATTTGATATGATATATGATTGATTTTGATTTAATATTAATTGATATATGATTGATTAATGTATGATATATGAATTGAATATGGATTATGATATTTTTGATATGATATATTAATTAGATATGATTTAATGATTGATATAATTGATTTATATGATATTGATATGATTGATATAATGATTGATTATGATATGATATATGATATGATATATGATTTTTAATATTATTAAATTAATTAATATGATATATTAATATGATATTTTAAAATATATTAATATTAATATAAATATATTAATATATGATATGAATATATGATATATAAATATGATATGATATATTAAATATATATGATATATATATATGATATATATATATATGTATGATATATATGATATATTGATATGATATATTAATATAATATGATATGATATATTTGATTGATATATAATGATAATGATATGATATTGATATATTTGATATATATATATGATATATATGATATGATATTATGATATGATTATTGATATGATTATGATATGATATGGATATAATTGATATATTGATATGATAAATTATTGATATATATATTAATATATATATGATTATATATGATATATGTATGATATATGATATGATATATGATATGATATATGATATGATATATGATATGATATATGATATGATATATGATATGATATATGATATGATATATGATATGATATATATATATGATATATGATATGATATATGATATAATATGATATGATATATGATATGATATATGATATGATATTGATATGATATTGATATGATATATGATATGATATTGATATGATATATGATATGATATAATATTATATATGATATGATATATTTTGATAAATTTATGTTGATTATGATTGATTATGATTGATATATTGATATATTATGATATGATTATGATATGATATATGTATGATATATTGATATAGATATGATATATGTATGTATATGAATGATATGATATGATATATAATATATATATGATATGATATATATATGATATATATGATATATATGATATATATATGATATAATATGATATGATATATATTGATATATGATATGATATATGATATAATGATATGATATATGATATGATATATGATATATATATATGATATATGATATATTAATATATATATGTAGATATTGATATAATATGATATGATATTATATATGATATGATATTGATATGATATATATATATATGATATGATAATATATATATATGATATTGTATATATGATATGATATGATATGATAATGATATGATATATGATATATATGATAATATGATATATATGATATGATATTGATATGATAATGATATATAATATATATGATATGATATGATATTGATATGATATGATATGATATTGATATATATATGATATGATATATAAATTGTAATAAGTAGATAAAGATATATAAAATTGATAGATATAGATAGATAAGATATATAAATTGAATAATAATAAAAAATGAATAAATAAATAATAAAAAAATAAAATAAATAAATAATAAATAAATAAATAAATAAATAAATAAATAAATAAATAAAATTAAATAATATAATATAATGTAATTAATTGTAATTAATTAATATAATATAAATAAATAATATAAATATAGTATAATATAATATAATATAATTATAATTAAAATAATATAAATATTTAAATATAATATAATATAATTTATAATATAATATATATAAATAAATAAATACAATAAAACAATAATACAATAAACAACAACAAACAACACAACAACAAACAAAATACAAAAAACAATAAATACAATCAATAAATAATACAATACAATACAATACAATTTAATAAAAATACAATAACAATACAAAACAATAATAAATAAATAATAAATAAATTTAAAAAACAATAAACAAATACAAAAACAATACAAACAATACAATACAATACAACAAAAACAACACAACACAACACAACAAAAACACAAAAACAACACAACACAACACAACCAAACAAAAAACAACCAACCAACACAACAAACACAAACACACAACACAAACACAACACAACACAACACAACACAACCAACACAACAAAACACAATACAAAATAAACACAACAAACAAACAACCAAACAACACAACTCAACAAACACAACACAACAACCCAACACAACACAACACAACACAACACAAACAACACAACACAACACAACAACACAACACAACACAACACAGCACACACACACACACAACACACACACACACACACACACACACACACACACACACACACACAGCACACACCAACACAACACAACCAACACAGCACAACACGCAACACAACACAGCACAGCACACACAGCACACACACACAACACAGCACAGCACAGCACAGCACAGCACAGCACAGCACAGCACAGCACAGCACAGCACAGCACAGCACAGCACAACACAACACAACACAACACAACATAACTCAACACAACAGAGCACAACCACAACACTATGCAATATAATTTAATACAACAGTATGCAATGCAATATAATACAATACAATTCAGTATAGTGCAGTACAGTAAATACAATACATCACAGTGGAGTACAGTACATTACAGTACGGTACAGTACAGTAAAGTACAGTAAAGGGCAGTACAGTACAGTACATTACAGTACAGTACAGTACCAAACAAAATGTTAATTGATCGATTATTTTTTAAATAGTATTAAGTCAATTTATTCAATTTTATTGTTGTAAATGTCAAGTTAGGTACTATTTTCCAAACACAGCTTATCTTTACAAATAGGTAGTTAAAATGATCAGGAAAACTCAACAGTAACACATAGAGAACTAAAAGACCCCAACTTGGTATCAAGCATTTGCAAAAAAAATATTATTGAGAAGTCTACAAGCAAATGTCCAAACACAAGTTATCTGAAAGATCCTTTAATAAGGAGTCCTCTGATAAATAAACAATATTTTGTGGTTTTTGTCTTACAGATTGTAACATTTTACGATCTTTTTAAATAGTGATTTGATTTTATATTAGTAGCGATAGATACGAAAACATACAGCTGAAGTTACTGAAACTTTTGTTTAGTACTGATGGATAGCTGTTTTAAATAGATTTCCAATGTGTCACACATGGTGTAGTACAATTTAAAAAATTGATACCCGGTGTATATATCACAGGTCACAGCCAAAGTAAATAAACTAGCCATTAGGAATAATATCCAGACATTGTGTATAATAACTAGCGAATTTGGTCATTTGATCATTTTAACCAGCCATTATACCTACTATCTAACTGAATTTGTCAAAGTGATTATTGAAGACTTATTAATTATTTTATCTAGCCATTATACATATTATGGATATGAAATACTTAGTTAATCAGTTTACCTTCTTGGTTATGTATCAAACTATTAGATTTGGGAGAACTAATAAAATAAAACGATTTTGCTCAATGTTTAATGTTTTAACAACTCAAAATATTTAAACAAAGTTTTCATAACCTTGTTATTAGCTTAATACATTCAACCAAAAAATGTGAATGTAAACAACTTGTATACTCTTAGATCTCTAAGATGTAGGTATTGTAAAAGAAATGCCTTTAAATCAGTCTGTTGTATTTCAAAGTTACACAAGACGTTGCATTTCTTACACTTACATCGATTGGAAGTGCAACCGCCAATGCAGTTGCAGTGTTGGAATCCCTGGCCACCTAGATGAGTGTGCAACGAGTAAATTGATTTCTTGCGTAGAGTTGATTTAATATTCCATTCTTTGTACCAAGCCGATACATTCCTTCTTTCTCAATTACCATTATGACAGCAATAATGATTCTATCGTCGGCTTTAACCCGGTCTACATCTGGTATTTTTACCACGATGTTATCACTTACATTAGCAACAGTATATTTCACTAACCCAACGTCTTATCTACCTGTTTTGCAGAGCTTCTTTTGCTAACGTCCTTATATCTTGGATGGTCTGTACTTTTTTTGATGTCAAAATAGTTCCTTCGAATATAATAAGCAAATCCATATTAATCTGAGCCTCGTCTTTAGAAATACTGTTTGATGTGATTTCCTTCTCTGATCGGTTTACGTCTTCAGTTTGGTTATCAACTTGAGCGTCTTCTTCAGTGTGGGCAGCTTTATCAGCTTGGCTCTCGTCTTCAACTTGCTTACCATCAACATTTCATATAATACCATCTCTAGATCTTCTTCTGTATTAAAATTATTCAGTGAATCTAGAGGAAGGTTTATTCCTATTTTAGCTTTGCAGCCAAATATCGTAAGGACTGCAATTTATTCCTGAGTGATAAGCTCTGTTTTTCATAAACTGGACGAAGCGAAGAGTAACCCTTCAGACCATTTTGTGGTATTGTTGGATTCTAACCAAGTACAAAGCATTTTTCCAACATCTTGGTTGGCTCTTTCAACTAACCCCTGTGGCAGAGAGTGTCTGGGCTTGCCATGTACAATTTTTATTCGAGCCACATTGCACACACTTCTTCGACTACTCTATTCGCAAACTCTCTCCTATTGTTACTTTGCAGAATAGAAGGGGGTCCAAAAATGGTAAACATGTCAAGCAAGTAGAAAGCAACTTCTTCCGCTCTTTTGGATTTCAATGGTCTCAACTGTACAAACTTTGTAAGGCGGCCTTGATATACCATAATTAATGTGTAATCCCCATCAGCCTGTGACTGCATGTCAATCAACTCTATTTGTCATCTTGAATTAAATTGCTTGCATAGAATTGGCTTGATAACCGGTCATTTTCTCGGTAAACTCTTTTTGTTCTGACAAGATTTACATAGGTTCAAGAAAAGTGTAACCAGTTCAGCAGCCACATTTTTATATTTTGTTTTCATCTCTTTCATAACTCTGACCCGACCACCATGACCAATATTGAGATGACAGTGGTGGATTATTTAAAAAATTTCTTCCAAATAAGCATAGTAAACTATTGACTCACCTTCGTTTTTCACAGGAACAATGAGTTTTTCAGAATTTCCAATTTTCATAATATCATACCTTGCAAGACGTTGGTAATGTTCAGGTATCTTCTTAATGATCTTGTTCTTGACCTCTTTCACTTTCATTATAAGTGACCGATACTGATCCCCTGTAAACAACTGATTACTTTTCCCTTTACTTTCAATTAGTTTATTTACTTATTCAGTAAAACGAATTATCATATTGTCGGTCATTATAACAGCAATCAACAATTTGCGTACTTAACACTAACAACACACCACTAAACACTAACTATAACGACTCAATCATGATTGCTACAACGCTACATTGAATGATAATTCACTACTTCGTCCAAATAGGGTAATTATGTAATGTTTTTTGGTAGAGGTGTTCTTTGAATAGCTTCTACCATTTTATTACCAGTTCCTAATCATTCTGCTGTAATTTATAAACAAGGTGAGGCATAGGTTTACAAAAAAATCACACACTCACCAACTCAATATCATTTCTCAAGTACTATTGCTAAATATTTCTTAATTTGCCTGTAACCAAGATACTTTAACGTATCTCAACAATACTTTTTTTATGCCTAGCTTTTAATTATTACATATTTTATAATACCACATACTGTACTTTTAGTTAAAAGTTGAAAGGTTCCAAAATATAATTTAGTCATAATTCTACAAACGTCTCCACTTACTGTCATTAATATTCTCGCGTTACGATTTTCTTCTGCTCTCCCAATCGTCTCTAACATTGAACACTTTAATGTTACTGAGCTTTCTAATATTTGGGACGTTTTACGATCTTCTTCTGTTCTACTCCTTCAATATTGATAAGTTAATGAGATTTCCATTATTTAAGACTGTAACGTTCTTTCTTCTTTGTTGTTTAATTAACTGAACCACAGGATCTTATACAAACTTCCAATAAATACCTATGACCCTTGAAAACAATTGCAATCTTATATTAAAATGAAAATACGGTATAAAACAAAATAAACGGATATGAGGCAATCGGTAGTTTTGCGAGTAAGACCAGAATTGAGGCGGTAGGATTCAACTGAGGACCACCACAACTTGAAATAGTTTCTGGGCGTGTGACGCATAACATTTTCTAAGTTATGTTGGCAGTCCTATACAGCAGAGTGGCACTAATATTATGACAGCTGCCAAAAAATCTACACGTATAAAAAATCACTGGTACCAAACTAATAGTCTTAATGGTTTCGCTGCCTAGGCCTGAAACAATGAGTTTTTGGACGAATTTGAGGATTGCAAAGCTAGTATTGGCGTATCCAAGAAATACATTGTTAGTTACTTCAGTATAAGTTATAAAGCTTTGAGTATTTCCTGATGAGTATAACGCAATCAATTAATAAAGTATCTTTGAATATTAACTTAAATTGAAACCACCATTCAATATAAAAACAAACCATATATACGACAAAGATTAAATAATCTGTATACTTTCCCATTTAACATATTTTTGTTCTAATAGCGTTTAGTAAAGGGCTAAAGGAAGTTACACTTCCTGTATAAAATAATTTAGAAACACAATAAATTTCTCCCATTAAGATAACTTCGTAAAACGTCTCTAAACAATAGTTACAAGTATGTAATTGTAATTGACAGTAGATCGTAACAATCGTTTCTATAATTTTAGTATTGCACAATACAAGAATAATCATTGCAAGAAGCTTTGTGAAAGTTTTAACACACAATATAATTATAGATTATTTGGAATGGTTCTCATAGATTTTTACATATTACTAGTAAAGTAAGTTCATAACTTCAACTGTTCATTTCTTGAAGTGAATTAAATCTTACTTTTTGAAAAAAAGTAGGATAAGAAAATAATTAGGGTAGTAATACATACTAAGTACCATAAATCTGTCTAAGGTTACCTACTTTTGCATATCCTGTTACTTTGAAACTAAATACACAATAAGCAGAGTATAAACACTTGATAGTTTACAAAATTAATTTAATAAGATGAATTGCACTTTCGTAATGCTTATTCTCTTCATTAAAAATTGTCTCCTCGTTAAATAGATGTTTGTTAATTTGAAAAGCAATCCAGTTTAATAATTCCACTCTTCCATGTCAAACTATAGTAGGCATAAAAAATATATACACTGAAACAAAATACTGAATAAACTATTTTCTGTTATAACTCAAACATCCTAATTTATTTATACATATGTTACTTGCAACAGGTTATAGACCGCATGTTAGAGATATACCGGGTGTTTCAAAAAACGTTCCGATAATTTAAATAAATAGAATATTAAAAAATAATGTTAGTTTGGTTAATAAATATGTGTCCGAAAATGCCTCCTTAAGAAGATATGGCCCTGTAAAAGTGGCCCCAAAAATCCTTTTTTTATTATCTCTGAAACGGTTTAAGATACCTAAATAAAATTTAGATCACGAATATCTTTGATTAGGTCATAAAAGATAGTGTTGACAAATTTTTAATATTTTGTACAGAAGCGTCGCTAAACTTTTTTTTATGGTTATATGTTTAATTTTTTGGGTAAAAATAATATTTTTTAAACAATTTGCCACAAAAAAGGTACTCTTGTTGAAAGTCAAAAAAATTACTGGTTTTGGAGTTATTTGAGGTTTAGCATGTTTTACCTAAAATAAGTAAATAAAAGAAATATTGAGTTAATTTGATTTACTTGAATTAAGTAGGCTTAGACTGCAGACTCGCGATTTTTTTTGTTTGACAGATTCGTTTGACACATTGCTGTTGATAGTTTTGATTTGTTTAACAAATAATAACGCTTTTAGAAACTTTGAAAATGAATATATACACTAATAGTGACTATACCGATATGTTGTTAACATTAGGGGAATGTGTTGGAAATGCTAAAGCATGGAAAAGAAGATATGCGGAAACATTTCCAAGAAGAAGTGTTCCGGATTCAAAAACATTTTTGAACTTAGTGAGGCGGTGCCGTGAGACTGGAACCTTTAAACCAAAAAAGGTAAATTCTAGTAGACCACGAGTGGTAAGAGTTCCTCAAACAGAAGAATATATTTTAAATCTAGTTGTTGCGGATCATACGATATGTGTAAAAAATGTGGCAAGCGCAAGTAACTCAAGTGTTTCTAGTGTACATCGTGTATTAAAAGAATAATTATTGCTCCCGTTTCACTACAGGCAAGTAAAAGAATTATTGCCTAAAGATATTTTTTTGAGAAGAGACTTTTGCAAATTATTACAAGAAAGAATGAGACAGAACCCTGATTTTTCACAAAATATTCTTTTCGCCGATGAATCAACTTTTACTAGACAAGGTATGTTTAATAGTCATAACAGTCACTTCTGGGCAGAGGAAAATCCAAGGGTTAAACGTGTAACGCATTTTCATCATAATTTTAAGTTGAATGTATGGGCTGCTTCAATAGCCAACCATCTCGTTGCATATTTAAATGGTGATGTTTACTATGAATTTTTGGATAATCGTTTACTTCCGCTATTAGAAAATTGGCTCTTGACGTACGAAGAAATATGGTTTTTATGCATGATGGTGCTCCACCTCATTTCAGTAGACAAGCTAGAAAATGGCTCAACGAACATTTTCCAAATCGTTGGATTGGTCGAAGTGCTGATGGTCCTATCCACTGGCCAACAAAGTCTCTTGACCTAAAACCCTTGAATTTTGATCTGTCGAGTTTAGTTAAAGGAAAAGTATATTCAAGTGAAATAAGTGCCATTGGAACTTCAAACGAGAATTGAAAATAATTTAAGAATGTTAATTCAAGAACCACGGCCACTCCGAAGGATTATGCTTTCACTAGAAAAACGTTTTCGATTATGTATTCGTGAAAATGGTGGTCATTTCGAATATTTAATGTAAAAATCCGTACCTACTTATTAATTTTTTTCTTCTGTTTTTTAGTGTTATTCGTTGTTTTTTTTTAAATTGTTTCCTTTGTCTACACTGTGTTAATGACATACAGTAACAATCATTATTCCCTGAGGTAGTTCGTTCTCACGCATGAAAATTATTAATTGTTTCATTTTAAATTAATTTATTAATTCGGTCAACATTACTGCTAAAACCTCAAATAACTCCTAAACCAGTAATTTGTTTGACTTTCAACAAGAGTACCTTTTTTGTGGCAAATTGTTTAAAAAATACTATTTTTGGCCAAAAAATTAAAAATATCCCTATAATAAAGTTTGTGAGCAAAATAAGTGACGCTCTATACAAAATATTAAAAATTTGTCAACACTATCTTATATGACCTAATCGAAGGTATTTGTGGTCTAATTTTTATTTAGGTATCTTAAACCGTTTCAGAGATAATCAACAGGGCCGTTTCTTCTTAAGGAGGCATTTTCGAACACATGTTTATTAGCCAAACTAACGTTATTTTTTAATATTCTATTTACCCTAGAAATTAACGGAACGTTTTTTGAAACACCCTGTATTATTAATCTAAT
Organism: Vesta saturnalis; assembly: GCA_036346205.1. NCBI lineage: Eukaryota > Metazoa > Arthropoda > Insecta > Coleoptera > Lampyridae > Vesta > Vesta saturnalis. Next base: position 482,641 of record JARFJB010002228.1, on the reverse strand, counting down.
AAAGGGCATTAACCCACATTTTTTAATATAAACGTTTACAATCAATGTGTTACAACTGCTCTACGTACGTACAAACAATACAGTATGTAGCATGTAACTTAATATAAAGAATGAAACTATAATTATGTAATATCGCTATTAAAAGAGATATAGTTAGGTTCACCTTAAGTCGCATATGGCTCATCTGTCAAAAATGCTTGTGTTACTGTTTAGTGGACGTATGTTGTAGCTAATACACGCAACACAAAATGTAAAATCCCTAGATGAGACTGAATTATTCTTAATCATAGTATCTCAACTTCATGTATGACTTCAACATTATATTTTTCATAACAATATTAATGATACTACACGCCAACCGTATTAATTATCCGTTAAATGTTTGTTTTCTATTTAATTCCGTGCATAGATTTCATCTCAGTTTTATTTTATGTATCTAACCTCAATGCAAGCAAAAGATAAACATTAAAGAAATTTTTAATTATGCTAAAAATGTTGAAATTAAACATACTTTAAATTTTGAACCAAATCTGATTGACATTCTGTTGTTTAATATTTATTTCTAAGAAGTTAAAATCGAACAGCTGTATATAAAAGCAAACATTTTGTCTTTGAAGTTTAATATCATTAGTATTTATAATATTGTTGTTGACATGCTTTAATTTTGGCATATTCCAGTTCGCTTCAGAATCAAATCATGCAACCAAGAGTTTTATGAAAAATTATGAAACTTTTAATAAATACGAAACAGATAGGTTTATGAATAACTAACCGTTTGCCTTCTCCAATTGGCTTTATCTTTATGCTTTGTTTAGAGTTATGTCAACTATTTTAATGCAACCTCTACTAAATATCCAAGCTTCCTCTATATACATGGGATCATATAACAGGCTTTCTTTATTTGAGAAATATTCCTGTAAGAATCTAATACGACTAGTCGCGATATGTGGTGTTTCGAATAAATTTATTTTACCCTCATCTTGTCTAAATTTTTGTTTAAAAGTTTTGCTCGAAAATGTCACATTTAGCAACTTCTTGTTGTCAAGAAGAAATGGTAAACTATGTAATATGTAACCAAGTGAATGAAGAATTAAATAATTATTTACGGTTAGAGTGCACCTCATACATTTTCCTTTTAATGACATCATTAAGACAGTCCTCAATTTCGCAGGACCTGGTCTTGGTACGGTTTCATTTTTTAGCTGGTGACTGTAGAGGCCTTATTCTCTTTTTCTGCTTCAGTTACCTGTTTCTTTATAACAGACTGTGCGAACACCAAGTTCTTTGAAATAGTATAAAGGAAAAAGCAATAATTCATTATCACGGCATTATTTTTTAAATGTGTACTAAATCTTACTTTACCTAGATCCTGATGGTATGTAGATTAACAAAAAGCTGTTCTTAAGTAATGACAAAAATAACATGAAACGCTAAATTAACCAAACAACACAAAAATGTCAAATCTCAAACGTACGTTTTGTAGCTATTGTATTTTCAATATAGCAGATGTCTGATTTTGGGCGACTATGCTGTATATGGTTGTTTACCTCGTCTGTTTCCACAACAGTAAGTTTTGCTTACTAGTTGCTAAGAATAAGTACGACGGTAAGGATTTTCGCGTTCTAGAACGGTAAATAAATTTATTCAGTTTTAAATAATAATAATTTTTATTTACCTATTAACATAAATATTGAAAGTACAATTATTACAATTTCCAATTGTCACCGGAAGCTTATTTTGGAAAACAGATGCCGATGAAAAAAGTTCAGTACCATCTACTGGAACCTTGTGCGACTCTTGATTAGTGCATTTCCCGTTTCGATAATTTAAAAAGAAATGAAATGATTTTGCATTTTTGGACGGAGATTTTTATGTTTGTAATATATGTCCAAATAGTTAACTTTACCATGTGCAACGTTAATAACAACAAATGATCGCTGAATCGTCTTTGTTTGGAGTATTACAATGATTAATCCATCACGTTCCTCAAAGTCTTCTATTTTATATTATATAACTCTTCTCGTCTACATGCACCAGCTATTCCTAATATCATTCCTACCTATAAAAAATATAATAATTTACTAACGTACCTTTACTTTAATATGTAATCTACTACCTTCTGTGCAAGAAATTTTTCAGATTCACTTAAAATGTTCATTCTAGTTTGCAATGTTATTTTCACTAAAAAAAAAAAAAACTGTAATGGCTGCAGTTATTTACAAATTGTTATAGCAACGAAATAAAAATTTTTACATTAAGACAACTTGATATAACGAGACTAATATAAATATTGTAGCGTCCCCCAGGTACCCTATCTTGAAAAGCGTAATTTGAACTTATTTGCAATAATGCAAATTCAATAACAAAGCAATCGCTAAGTGATTTATCTTGACTTGACTGACAATCATGTCACTATAACCCAAATTAATTGCCTGCTTAATTTGATATTCCGGGCAATAATTAAAACATTAGAATTTATTTACAAGTGTGATATTTAATTACTCGCAAGCCTCAAATCTGATCAAACGAAGTGGCCGTCTAGTGTTAGGTACGTTATGCTATATAAATGAGATAATCTGGATGAGGTACGTGTTGCATCATGAGGGGCAGGTAAAAAAAATGAAAATACTCAAATTAAAATCAACGAATTTTGCGCAGCGGTGGTTCAGACAGTTAATCTACTGTTGTGGGAAAGAACCACCAATAAAACCCACTTTATTCATAAATAAGCAATTGCACAAATACATTAGTAAATCAAATAAGACAAAAAAAAAACAATGAACGGGTTAAATGTATAACAAAACACCATTAAATCGGGTTAAAGTGCGTAAAAAATTATAACATTAAGAGAAAATGAATAAAAAGCAATTTAGTTACACAGAAACACAATAATAAAAAAAACACATGTAGTCACACTCACAATTGGGTCATAAATAATCAAAATAAAAAGCGTAACACCAAACATGTGGCCCTTTTAAAAAACCAATCATGCTGGTCTTTAAGAAAATAAGCACATAAAATAATAAAGCAAATCACGCTACATATAAAATACAATAGTATAATTGCACAGGTAATAAGGTAAATGTGAGGACAAAAGAAAATAGACAAGGAATTTTAAAGTACCCAATTGTTTAGTGACAACGAAAGCACAAAATACATAAGTCGCATTGTAATAAAGCACATACAAAAGAGAAATCAGCTCGCAGGCAAATAATTCAACTTCAACAAACTGAAATAAAAACTCATTAAAACAGAGCCTTACAAGAGTACGTTATAAATAGATCACTAACATCGTGACCGATATATAAGTTTGAGTGCGTTAGAAAAATACCGTGCCCCTCTCACCGGTTACACACTGATCTATACAACAAATAAAAACAATAGAAATAAAAATTCGAGGTGTTTAATGGTCTGGCTTGGGAGTGTCTACCAACAGGCAATTGCCTTTTACAATTAATAACCCGCGGAATCCTATACCCATTCACCAGCCACCTCTACACAATTATAAATATAACCAACAACCAACAATGCTGATTCGCACAAATACCAGAGGGAGAGGGCCCTGTACTGTCCTTTTAATTTAGGAGATTTCAGTTTAATGAGTCCGCGTACGAATCAGATAACTTTGCAAGACAATGTTTGGTATTTAATATGTTATCTAGGCTGGTAAAATGATTTCCTGCGAGCTTTCGGTTATATAAAAATACATACTTACACTAGAATGAATAGTCCCTTAATCGATCACAGGCACAAATCGTTAACAGACGCGGTGTAACCCCGAAAGAAAAGACAACTTAGTGTTGGCGAATTCAAAAGAAAAATGTACACGCAAGAATTATTTTAAAGACAAACTGTTTACAATGAACGTATTTAATTAACCCAAAAATTGATCTGGCTCGATTGACAAGCTAACTGTAACTGCTTTCTCCCCCGACTCAAACCTAACTGTATCGACTCCCAACAAATCAACCCCCGTCTTTCAAAGTAATTAAAAAAAACCAAGAAACATTAATTTATGTTGGAATGGTTTCGTAATAATTACTGCACGACATCTTAATTTTAAAATTATGCATTCGTCTGTAATAACCTTATATTTACGTGTCTCGAGTTTTCCAGTAACAAAGATATCTTTTAATCGCGGCCCGTCCCACCACAATTAACCATTAGATCAATGACATTTTTACATCAAGAGCGCGCATAAGAAGAATTCCAATGATTTGTTACGTCCCTTCAGTAAAGCATTTTTAAGTGTGCACTTGCTCTCACCCCCTAACATGTGTTTACATACATTTTAGTTACAAACAATCCTACATTTCTTACATAAAAATATATAAATAAAAGTATTTTGAAAACATTAGCAAATTACGACGTATTATTAAGATAAAAAAAAATCCACTAATTATCTTTTCTATCGTGGTAACGATGGCGATTTGACAAACGTTTATTACAATAATAAAATTTTCGCGGTCCGCTACCTACAATATGTACATATCGTTATTTATTAAGTACTTATTTAAATCTTTTTAATAAATTTAGTCGCGCAAAAAACGTCATAAGCATCTCGAACATTAAGGACTACCGATCTCAGCCAATAATTGGAGTCGCTTCGCTCCTCCTCCAAACAATTGCATTCGATCGGTAAACTGTCCTTACTATTCTAGATAATTAATATAATAGTTTGTAATCGTTACTTTTAATAGATAAACAAAAAAGTGGTATATAACTAAATATATACATTTTTTTGTTTATGCATTGAATTTGACATTTATCATCAAATATTTCAAAATTTAATTTTTTTTCTAATTTTATATAAACGATTACAAAAAAATTTGTTCGCAACACGTGCACTGTCAATGTGTAAACAGCGCACTAGTCACGAAAATAACTGTTTCGTAACTAGTGCGTCGTGTGCATGATTTTTTTTTAATAACCAGTCACAGCAATAAGTCATACGCTAATTTAACTAGCCCCCACTACATAAAATATTTTGTCAAATTTTTACATCTATACCTATGCCATAATTTAAATCAATGAGATGTGTAAAAGTTTGAAATGAATTTGTGAAATAAGTCTTTTTCAGTTTATTGGGACATACATTTCACATTAGTATTAGAAAATTATGTAACGATTACATTCGCTGAACGGATATTAGACAAGTGCAAAGACGTAACTTTAAACAGTATATACAGTGCTTTTCTTTAATGTCCCCCTCCTCCTTCTATTCTAAAAACGGATCAAATTGGAGATTTCAAACTTGGTGTAGGGTAATGCGTACATAGATAGTATGTTTTAGTGAAATATTAACAATTGAAAATATCAAGATGGCGCCAAGGCCATTTTGAATTAACATTTTAAATGAAAAAAGGAGGCTTGCGATACCTCATTTTGAACCTCTAAGTGAATACTTTATGTTCCTAGCATATTAAGTCAATACCTTTACAAGACACAAAATGGTGGCACCTTCAATACTGTGAAACAAAAACAAAATTTACTTATTCAGTTCAAAAGACGCTGGAAATGGTGACCCTGTACTTCTTCACACAAAAGAGCCTGTTTGAAGTTTCTTGTCGAAAAAATATTTCGATAAACGTTTGTTATCTTATGACGTATATCCAAAATAAGAACAGATTCCATCTCAACACCTTTTGTTTTATACCCCACAGAAAAAAGTCCAAAGGGGGCAAATCAGGTAACAGAGTATGCCATTCTGTGGGACCCCGACGACTAATCTAACGGCCAAAGAAATTAGTGCCTAAATGATTACGCAAGTTCCTGGAATAAATGTGTAGAAGCTCCATCCTATGGGAATATAATTTCCACATCAAACTCATTTGGTTTCTCCTCGGTAATTTCAATGATAAGGGGATCGATAGCATTCTCCAAAATATCCAGATACAATTATCCAGTTAAGTTTCTCAATAAATAGAAGTCTAACGATATGGTTTCCCAATATGCCTGCCCAATAAATTTCTGTTGACACTGGGTATGTGTCTCGAAAAATATGAGAGTTTGTATCACTTCAGTACCGACTCTATGGACATTATCATTTAAAAAAACCATTCGTCGCTAAAACAGATATTGTGAAGATACGTAGGATGTCTTACAATTCTTTTCATTCTACTCTTCAATATGTGTAATCTTCAGTAAACTGATGTACCATTTGAATTTTGTATGGATGACATTTATCCTTTTTTAAAATTGTCCACACAGTTGAAAGACAAGATTGACAGATATCCACGACATGTGTAGTAGATTGTTGGAGATTGATTACCATTTCCCAATATTCTGAATTTGTTTAGGTGTAACATCCCCAAGGTATTTTCTGCAAATAGGGCGGTCTGGAAAGCGGTCATTAAAAATACTTTCAGTGTCGTGAAAATTATGCGTTGTTCCATAAATAAAAACTGCTTCAATTTTCTTTTCTAATGGGCGAGGATTAACCATTTTTACACTAATTAAAATCAAAACATTAATTAGGACCAAAAACTGAACGAAAATAATACAGACAGGATGGGACGTACAATGAATACACTGAGACATTTGTTTCACTTCCAGTGCCCTTTGATATGAGTGTGTAAATTTTAATTGTTTTTGTTTTATAGTATTAAAAATTACGCCTTATTCTGTATGTTATATAGTATATTCCACAGTTACAAAGCATTCAGTTAGAGGTTCAAAACAAAGTATCGCAAGTCCCCCCTTTCCTTTCCATTTGAATATTTAATTTAAAATAGAGCCTAGTCCCATCTTGAAGTTTTCAACCGTCACTTTTACACTAACACATAGCAAAAACTGTAATAATAGACAGGGTGTTCCATTTAAAATAAAAGAGTAGAGTGCTGTGCAGCAAAAGTGGAACGCCCTGTATGCATGAAAATATTTTTAGGTTATAGAGCTTAAAAAATAAGGTAAAGTTCGTTTTTATGCTTTTTCTTTACAACAAATAATAAAGATGCGAAAAAGGAATGTAGAGCGATGGCGGACCCGATATATATATATATATATATATATATATATATATATATATATATATATATATATATATATATATATATATATATAGGGTCCGCCATCGCTCTAGCATTCCAGAAAAAGTTTAAAACGAACTTTACCTTATTTTTTAAGCTCTATAACCTAAACATATTTTCATGTATACAGGGTGTTCCACTTTTGCTGCACAGCACTCTACTCTTTTATTTTAAATGGAACACCCTGTATATTATTACATTTTTTAATTTGCTGTTGAAATTGACGGGCACTTTGTTAAGCATACATGTCACCTACAGTCCACCGTTTCGGCGTTATCCCACGTTTTGAATATGACGTTTGCGGTATACTCAAAATGGTTTTCACCATTCGATAGAGCATGAAAAAGTCAACAAAAATATATGAAAAGAATATTTTTGAGATACAGAATTTTCCGGGTAAATTTCTGATTTTCGAAAAATTGAATCATGGATAACTTGATTTTTTTAAATGGAAATGTATATATTTTTTTACATAAACAGACGCGGATTTTTTTCCTCTTTCAATTTTGTTAATAAGCGTATAGGCGATTTCCTAATTTTATTTTCTTTTGTTTATAGACCAAATTTTGCTAGGAAATAGACTAAATATGTTGTCTCGCTGGGCAAGAATGAACTTTTATCACTTTCGGCTTAGGGTCAAAGATGACTTTACGACCAATTTCGTTGGGATAATAACCAGACGCACTACATGGATGGGCAATAACTACATGTTCTTGTGGTACTAATTATCATTTGGGGCCACATTATTCACAAATACTGTTGAGAAAAACAAATACATTACCTTGTTGGGCAACAAGAAATATTATGGTGTCAGCACGTTGGTCGCCATTTTAGGCCAAGGATGCGAAAAATATTATTTATGCGCCAATTTCGTGGGCAAAACCTCAACCAAATTGGCTAGATGGGCCAAAGAATCTTATGGTTTCAGGGGGTGGTTACAATTTGGGGCCAAATATGTCCGAACACTTTTTTATTCCCCATTTCCTTGCCTATATAGACAGCAACTAAATGTTGTTTGTACGGAGCAGTTTATTATTTGGAACCAAAGATTCTCAAACTCTGTATTTATTGACAGATTTTGGTAGACAGGGGGACCAAACGTATTGCCTCTATGAGCAACAACGAAATTGTATAGTTTTAGGACATTGGTCATCGTTTTAGGCAACTGATGCTTACAATCTTTATTTATGCACCAATGCTGTTGGGAAAACGGTTAAACACATTACCTTGTTGGACAAAAACTTTATTTGGTTTTATGGTTTTAGGAGGTTGGATATAAATGGAGTCCCAACGAATTGTCTGGATGGGCAACAATTAAATGATGTAGCTTTATGCTGTGGTTCATTATTTCAGGCCAAAGATGTTCCAAGCTTTACTTATTCACCAATTGCGTTGGGAAAACGGCTAAACTCATTCCCAGCATTGGTAATACGAACTTATGTGGTTGTAGACCGTCGGCTATTATTTGGAATTAAGGATGCTCAAAAACTTTATCCACCAATTTTGTTGGGGAACGGCCAAATGTATTGTCTATATGGGCAAAAATAAGTATGATGGGTTTACGGTGTTGGTCCTCATTTGGGACTAAAATTTACAAATTTTGTTGAAAACGATCAAAAAAATTGTCCTGATGGTCAACAACGCAATTTTATGACTTTAGTGCGTTTATCATCATTTTGTACCAATGATTCCCAAGACCGTTATTTACGTTTCAATCTCGTTCAGAATACGGACAAACTTATTTTATTCCAAAGGTTTAAGTAAATTAACTAGTTTTTAGTATGAAATCATAATTCACAGCTTCCCTTAGTTCAACTAAAATTAGGGTAAGTTGAGTTACCAGGTTTTATGCGTATTTTAATAATGATAGACGTTTTAATGGAATTACTACTTTCGCTAATTGGGCAGACCATTTCGATTGATATTTATTCATTTGTTTTGTTGGACACCATTTTCCTTGAGAAAGGAAGGGAGTTATCTTATAGTTGTGATGTGAAAAGACAAAAGGTTTTGATTTTAGGTTATTGAACACCATTTTTTTATCCGTCGTACTAAAATATTTATGAGAAATCAAATAGCCATCGTGTTATGGTGGGTAAACACTAAACTAAAAATCTTTATTTTAGGACTGACCTTGCTGGGAAAAAGTTTAGGTTTATCTTATTGGACATCATATTGCATTCTATATATCGAAAAACTTTACATTATGTAACGATTTGGATAGAAAGAAAGTTATATTGGTGTGACTACAAGACTAATTTTATGGTATTGGTCACCATTTGTGTCCGCCATATTAAAAATCTTTATTTTGACACTAACTTTGTTGGGAAAACGAGTGGTCATAGCCTTACAGTGAAACTCATATTTTATCTTATTAGACCCTATTTCGAATCCGCTGTATTGCAAATATTTGTTTCCTGGGCAGAGTAAAAAGTGGCCAAATTGTTATGGTAATGTTATTATTGCATGTGTTGGACACCATATTGTCTCCACGATTTTGACAGTGTTTATTTATAGATTAAGTTTGTTGAGGTAAGGAATGGGCGTATGATAAGACTGACATGTTCGAGTTCGCTGTATCTTACGCCTTTTATTATGGATAGATTTTGTTGGGAAACGGTGTAGTTACATTGTTATAATAGACAGATGTAAAATGTTTTGGTTTTATCTTATTAAACATCAATGTGAATCCACCATATTGAATATCTTTTGATGGTCCATCGTATTTAAGGTTATAATACATTATTTTGTATCTACTATACGAGTTTTACCAATGGTCCAAAAACTAACGATTTATTTCGATCGGTATATTTTAAAATTTGGTGTTTCAGTATGTTAGTTGCTCTTTTAAACTAATTTACTAAAGCCTGTTTTTACAAAAAATAATTTGGTTGAGAAAAACTATTGTTGTAATTACAATACAAAGAAAAATTTGCTTAACTGAACCTTGTACTTTTTGTATTTGTATGAATTGGTAATAAATTTCTACTAATTTTTGTTTTTAAACCTTTCTACAGGACAACACAACCTTTGCTTGTTTGTATTTGAACAAAAAATTTCAAGGTATACTTTAATTATCTTCATGTCTGTCAAACACATATTACGGTGATTTTCGTTCTTTCGCAAAAAGCTCCTAAACCCATGAAATATTTTTTAATTTGTGGGGCAATTGGTATAATTTCATTATTACGATGGCAAAATACTACTTATGATAAGATCTATATTTGAGTAAAGACATTGAGAGCCATTGAAGTTCTTCATTTGTAAGCCAAGTATTTAAAAAAAAAACAAGCGGCATTGTTTTAGTGAACATGTTACGATAAGATTCGTATTGTTCTGGTCAGGCGAGCTTTATTGAAAAAAAAATCGCATTTGCAATATGTTAATCTGCGGACATTAATCACTGATTTTTTTGTGTTCGGTGACAAGATGACTAGTGGTATGAAGAGATTCTGCATTTGTAATTAATTTTCTTGGGAAAAATTAATTTTCATTAGTATGCTGTCGAAACACCATCTATCATGATTTTTTTAGGTTTGCCCAAAAATTTCAAAATATCTGCCAGGGATTCATCATTTTCAGAGCAATCTTCTAGAGTAAACATACATTTGAATTTTTTTGATATCCCAAACTAACAACATTTGGTTTGCGTTGGGTACAGCGGTGCAAAAGTATAAGAAATTTTATGTAAGTTCAGTTGCACGTCATTAATTTATGTAAGTAGTTCCAACGTTCCAGATTGTTTTTCCTTCTGAGTCATGGGGGCATACGAAATAGTTACATAAATAATTTGTTGGAACTAGTTGGAACTACTAATAAGTATATAACGTTCGTCGGTTTTTTCGTGAATTGCCTTTACGTTTCACATACTTTACCGCCTGATCGAGACTCATACCACTGTCGCTCTGAGAACCTTTAAAAATAACTTTATTGTTTTGATGTTACAAAGGTGTTCGACTGAATTCAATACAAATCATACAGTACTTATTACATGTCTACTGCAGATGTCAGTTTTAGTAAACATGATAATAATAATCATAACATTGAGTTTGAATTTTAAGTAAGAATACCTTATAATGAACAACTTACAAATGGGATACAAATCATACAGTACTTATTACATGTCTACTGCAGATGTCAGTTTTAGTAAACATGATAATAATAATCATAACATTGAGTTTGAATTTTAAGTAAGAATACCTTATAATGAACAACTTACAAATGGGAGGACAAAAAATTTCAAGGTATACTTTAATTATCTTCATGTCTGTCAAACACATATTATAAACCATATTATAAACAAATAGAAAACAAATCTGTAACGATGGGAAAATAGACGAAGAATGCAAATGTCATGTATCCCAATGAATATACTTTTTTACAATTATCAATTTTACGCTATTATGTCTTTTACTTAAAAATTTAAAAATGAGTTTTGTAATAGTATATTCTGTAACGAGGTTAGAATGAGAAAATTCGATACGAGCGTGAGGAACCACGAGTATCGAATTTTCCATTCTAACAGAGTAACAGACAGAATCATTAACAATTAAACTAAATCTGAACAAAAAACAAAACAAGTTTTGAGATTAATATTTTAATTTCTTTACAACGAAGGTATGAATAACTAACAAATAAATGAAATCTCAACAAAACAAATCATTATACTATATGAACAGACAAGCTACTTAATGATTACTTACTAATATTAGTTTGTTTTCTTTTCTTGTTGCCAGTCCCTTAACGGCGCATAATACTTTTCGTATTCTTTTCCCGATTTTTGAGGCAGGAGGTTCGCGCTTATGTTATTTGCATAATTCGTAATTTCAGGCGGAGTACTATCGAATTCCATATCTAATGGTTCACTCATTATTTTATTTTATTTTGCAACCATAATGTTCTTTATACGCCCCCAAATGCGGGCGTAATGTGGTCTTTATAGCACGGAAATGTCATTGTTGCTAAGCAGCATGATTGACAGCAAACACATGACATGATATGTCACGTAAGTTGAAAGAATTATTGAAACAGCAACCTTTATTAATAAAAATAGTAATGAAACTTATTCTTTATAAAAATTGAAAGTACAGTTGGATGGATTTGAAATTGTAACTCCAGATGAGCCAACACCAAAGCTGACAGTTCCTTCGCCGTTTTGTGGTATACTTATAGCTTCTGTACCAGTAATGTTCTGAGCAATTTTAATTTTATTTTGCAGAGAATTCTCTACATATGATTCGGCTACTTTATCCGATCGCCATTCACCAAGCTGCTTCAGTGCCCTTGTATCACCGCCGCTTTCTGCAAAGATCGTCGCCGCACTCCTGCGAAAGCAGTACCCTGTGTACTTATGGGCATCCGGTAGATTGAGGAACTCTGCTATTATCCTCGGCATTTTGCCTAAGGTGTTTTTCCCAACAGTCTGAGCACTACATTTGCCATTATGATACGACAAAAACAAGCTGTCAATTTTAGTATGTTCCGGTGGTAATGCTGCATATTTTCGGTACAAAGAGACGTAATCAACCAATCCATCGCTTGGTACAATTGTAAATTGCCTCGAAGTATAAGTTTTGGTTTTTTTGATCTTCACTAATAGCACTGATCCCTCAGTTGTTACGTCCTGTACAGCCAAATCGTGCAGTTCTTCGCGACGACATGCTCCAAAAATACCAAAGGCTGTGACAACCTATAAAACACAATAATTTTTATAATGGAAAAAAAACTAAAATCGTTATACCTTAACTAACAAGTACGTATGATCAGGCGCCTTCAACATGAATTCTTCAATTTGATGCCGTTGCAATACATAGGACTTTTTAGCTTGATCACCTACAGAATTATTCTTCATGAATTCTGTGAGCATGGAAAAACGAGATATATCAACATCTTCCTTCAACTTGAACATCTTTTTCTATTTAGAATATAAACACCACAGTGACGACGGCTTATAGATCTTTGACTGCAAAAATAGATATTTATTGAATAGAGATAATTGACTAATGTATATATACAATCCCTTACCATTTGAGACAAATATGCCATCACAACTTTTTCATGACATTTTGTGGACACATTTTTTGTGCCCCGCCACGCGCAAAACTTTTCGTACTCTTTTATGCATACATATTTCGATTTACTTGGAATTATTTTTGCCTGGGCGGCCTCAAATTCATCTAAAATTTCTTGTGAATAAGTTTTTGCGTTTTCACCTTCCATTTTAGAATGCAAATTATTTACAAACAAACAGTACCTTAGCAACAATTTAGCAATATCACAGTATCTTAGTAACAACAAAGTAGCCTACTGTCGACTTTATTTCACTGCATTTGCATTTAAAAACTTGCCGAAAATACTGAATCTCTTTAAAATTTAAAATTTTGTTACAGTTTCATGGTGCAAAATAAAATAAAACATTGTATGTACCACGGGCATAATTGTAGATTATGGCTCTCAGGAATATAAAATCCCTCCGCTTCGCGTCGGGCTTTTAACATTCCCTCGAGCCATAATCTTCTGATTATGCCCTTAATACATAAATATCTATTAATTAAATCACATAAAACAAATCAATTAAAATTTGTGGATAATTATCCGTCAGATTTGCAACTGACACTGACAGTTTTCAAATCCTTGGCAATCTACGTCGTTTGGACCGATTACGGAATATTCATACCGTATCTAGATATGGAATGAAAATACATGCAAAACGCATAAGAGCAAGTATTTCAGAAAACAAATTCACACTCTAGAGTGTGAATGTTTGTATTCTATTATTAAAAACGATTTTGTAATTATTACGTTCCGTATTGGTCGTGGAGAAAATTTATGATTGTTTTAAAAAACTATCTCAAACAACGCTTTCTATCCAAAATAAAAGTAGCAAAAGTAACATCGTACAAAAATATGCGTTGCGTGCAGAATCTCTGCAATCCAGCGCAATGTTGTGTGAGTTCGATATTATCTGTTATTTAATACCTCTTCAACGATATCATTCTATATTGTTATGTTTTATATTTAGCCACCAAGTTTATCTTAACTATTAAGATAAAGGAAATATAATTCAATAAACAACGGCCCAGAAAAATTATTTCCTTCTCATAATGCTACAATTTAAAATTACACCGATATCCATTAGGAGATTCAATTAAAATTTTATTAGAACTGTCGTTAAGCAATAATCTAGTTAAATTTAATGCTAACAAAACTCAGTGTTGCCTTGTGTCCGCCAAAAAAGATCGATCATTTCCTGTTGTAAGTATGAATGGCTCACTTCTTAAGTTTTCAGGCTCTATTACTCTGTTGGGTATGACTGTATCTTCAAATCTCTCATGGGTTGACCATCTTCTGTCAGCTACCAAAACAGCTGCTCGTAAAATAGGCTTTTTGTACAGATCTAAGCAGTACTTTACCTCTCGACAACTCCATCTGCTGTATAAGGCCCAAAGTCGGCCTCATCTGGACTATAATTCTCACCTTTGGGTTAGTGCTCCCTAATACGCTCTCGATATCGTTGATCGTATTCAAAAGAGAGCGATCAGGCTTATAAATGACCCGTCCTTAACTTCTCACATACAGTCCCTTGAACATAGAAGGATGGTTTCAGTTCTTTCTTTGTATTATCGTTATTACAACGGCTATTGTGCTGCTGAATTAGTATGCAGTACAAAGCTCCACTTGTGGTACCAAACGGGCACAATTCACATTTTTCTACACGGCTTCTAAACTCTGGAATGATCTCCCTAGTTCCTGCTTTCCTCTCACTTATGATATGAGAAAATATAAGGTACCTGTTCATGGGCATCTATTGGCAATTCATTGTCCCTCTATCAATTTAGCCGGTTCAAGTCCACAATCATAAAAAAAAATTTTGACTGTTTAATTTATATTATGAAAAAATCAGGTACTTCTAAACTGATAGCGTCCTACACCTTGTAGATACTTGAATAGTCAATATTTTGCAACCTAAACGTGATTACAGAACACACTATTATGATAGGTACGTCCCGCTGGTACCGCCACTCTTTGTAGAGGTCTGGCCTTTTAAACTTAATAACTTACTTATCTTTTTTGGGTTTTTAATGGTGTATTTGTATATTGTACAATCTAAACGTTTCGATAACACTTACAGTTATCTTGGTCAGTAGTAATAACTATTAAAATTGTTAAAGATGCTGAAACAATTTTGTTAAAGTTGAAAAATTAAAACATAAACATAAGCCTGCTATTGTAATAACCGTTTTCGAAACGTATAAGCCAACTATAAAGTTCAATTTTAGTAAAGAATAACTAGATCATTAAAAATTGAACATTGTTCAACTGCTTTTGTCCTTTTATAGCTAATGTTACAGATAGAATTGAATAAATCCTAATTAAATATGGCATTAAGACTAACCTACACGAAAAATTAAAGAACATTTAAGATCACCTAAAGATGTTTCGAACCCATCTTCCGGAGTGTATATGTTCTCTTGTTCATGTGGAGTATACATTGGAATTACAAAACGTAGCTTTGATACAAGACGTAACGAACATATGAGTCTGCGGTAGCTGACAATGTCTTAAATAATCTAAATCATGACATTCAATTTGACAATATGGAAATATGGTCAAGACAAGCTCATTATTATGTTCGTTTACAACGTGAAGCTATTGAGATATATAAACACCCTAATAATTTTAATAGACAAAAAGAAGATCTCCGTTTAAATAGGTTTTGGCATCTTATAATTAAAAAATGGCGTAATGATACGTCTTGATATTGGTTTTAATTTTGACTTTTGGTATGTCTAGGTTTTTTGCTGTGTTTCTTCCTAAACCTTAAAGTAAATGCTTTACCAATTATATGTTAAATTATCACATTACTATAATTTGACATAAGTACTTGAAATTAAAATTAAAATTTAAAGAAATACATTTCATAAACGTTCTAAGTGGATTATTTTAATTGATGTCATGTTTATATTTGTGAATGCTTCTATCAATTTCAAATTGAAGAATTAAACTTTACACTTACATAATAACTTGATTAAATTTTGTTAAATCTGTTTTTTTGGTTGTTTTGGTGTTCTGATTTGTCATCTTTAAGACAGTTTAACAATATTTAATTTTTAGTGATATTGTTATTGTTTACTAAAATTGAATTCTATAGTTTGTTTTACTCGTTTCTCAAACTGTTATATTAATAGAGGGCTGATGTTTATGTTTTAATTTTTCAACTTTGAAAAAAGTGGGTGTCATATCTGGAAAACACAGTGCTTGTTGGATGGTATTTACTGCGTGTTTTGTAAAATAATCGGCCGCAATGCGTCCTTTGTGAAAGGGAGCAAAATCCAAGAGTTGTGTTTCCATAATTCTGGTCGTGTTCTTCACACAGCATCTCTCGATTGCGTGATTACGGTTAGGTAATACTCCTTATTCGCTATTTGACCTGTTACCATGTTACTTATAATGAACAAAGCCTCGATAACTGTGAGCATAATCATTTTTGATCGACTTTTGACACGCTTTTTTCATAGCGTGTTTCGATATCATATTGGTAAAGCTATGTTTCGTCATCGGTAATTATGCATTTTATCATGGTAGGATCGTGTTACTTCCGAAATCATCTCCTGGATCACCGCTTTTCGTAAATATTCTTGAACGAAATCTAGGTCTTTTGGCACAAGTCGTGCTCCAACGCGTTTCATGTTCTAAATATTCACCATAGCGGGCTGTACCGATCCATATGCGATGTTGAGCTCACCAGCTATCTGTCTTAAGCTTGCATGACAATTTTTTAACACGATTTTTTTATCTTTTTCGACGTTATTATCGGCTATCGATATCGAAGAGCGTCCATTACGAGGTGCATCTTCAACTTCTTTGAGACCTTTTTTGAATATCTAATGCTCGTGTTTTCGAGAAAGCAGGGTCTCTGTAGGCTTTTTGTAGCATTTTCAATGCACCGTAAGAAGATATTTAGTTAAGAATGCAAAATTTCAAACAACATATTTGTTGAATATTTTTTCCATTTTGGAACATTACGAACAGCTACTAGTGACACAGATGCGCTCATGTTTGGCAGAAGTGTCGAGGAAAAGATTACCAAACTGAGAGAAAAATATGTTTATCTTACAGGCGTAGTTATTGAGGCACCTTAAAGAATTGTTTTCGGTGACAGAAATCAAATATTATTCATAAATGGGCTAAAGTAATCACAAGTTTGATACCTGTCAGTTGTAATTGAAATTCATTTTTGTAAATTTCGTGCAAATCAATGAAAATTGTGAAAAAAATCATGAATGGTTTATTGCAATCGTTGGTAATTATGAAAAATGATACATACGACGATACAATTTTTATTAGGTATTTGTTTGAGAGAAACTGATTTCTTCGATGCACTTGTAAGATAAAACGTCGTATATTAAACGTAAGCGAAATGCCATTATGGACCTTGTGGAAGGTGTCCCACTCTGGTGCTAACGCATGTTCATGGGTCAAACTTATCTCTCGCGTATAAAGATGCATTTATCTCACTTAGAATTAGTGTTGGGCACTATGGAATGAAAAACACTGTAACAACCTTTTTTTGTGGTTGTATTAAAAAATACGTTAATCTAAGATCATTAATTTATTTGGCGTAAAATTAGAGAAGTTTTTAATTATTTACATGTAAAATTGAGAAAGGCAACTTAAATTGCATTTCATAGAACATATATTTTGAGTATAATATTACATAAATAGTTATAGTTCCCTTTCTTTTAAAAATTGGACTCCGATCATTGTATTTCGCGCAATGCGTGACCACTTCTTGAGAGGGGGCACTTACAGAAGCGTTTCTGAAAGCCTCTATTTTTTTACTTCACTTGCTGCTGAATGTTAAAGCAGAAGACATTGTTATAATGGTTTTTACTTAATTTTTATTTTTGGTGCCATCAGAATTTTGGTGGTAAGTTATTTTTCAGTTCATTATATTTTAAAGCTTAAGCATTTGCTCTTTCCAGGCACTTACGTACACTCACGTATACTCACGTATACTCACGTACACTCACGTACACTCATTATAGTACTTATATTATTCCCTTATACTCACTTAAGGCACTTATTTACTTACTTACTTACTCATACTTATATTTATATTTTAAATGGCTCTTAAGTTACTTATTTACGCAAGTTTCTCTTCATTCAAATAATATCATATTAAAATGCAATTTTAATACAATAAAACATCAAGAATACAATAAGTTTAGTGGATCGAAAATCCCTTCAAATACCTAGTTGATCGCGTTGTTACAAGAATACGCAAGGAAGATGTAGAAACGCTTTCATACTGGTTGACCGTTCCGCATCCATAATTAAACACTGGAAGCTGTCTATAAGAAAATCATTATACTGAGGTATTTATGTGGTGGATTTTATATGTTTTAAGCTTAGCTTTAAAACCTTTTCTTACCTCTCCTTAACCATCCATATATTGGGTAAATAAACTTAATTGCACATTGTTAATTTTTGATATTTATAGAAAGTTTTTATTGTTCATTATTTAGGTTTTGTTATTCCTTGACAAAGATAACATGGCGCTCGAGAATACATTTAATTACATATTTTTTTATAATTTTTTACATTGTTTTTTTTATTAATTAGAGAAAGGAAAATAATTAAGCAGGTGAGAAACAAGCCGCATTGCAGGTGTGTTCAATATAGTAGAACCCACCCTATATTTCATCTACCGATTGTGGACGAGACGGCATATGATTAGTAGTGAAAGGTTAGTAATTCAATTTGTTAAATAATTTGTATTTAGAGATTACATTTGGCGTTTAATCAATGTACCAATTACATCACCACTTTATTATTATTGTTATTATACTGGCGCGGGCGAGCAGGGACTTGAAATAATTTATTACTTTGTTATTTTAATCACTTTATATTTGATTTTTATTACATTTGTGTTAATGTTACACTGGGGCTGGAAAAAGGGACCTGATTTGCTGTTGTTTCTAATGCTAGTTGTTTTCACTTTTGTTTTGATTATTTAGAGTTGACAGAATTTTAAGGAGTGTTACGGTTTATTGTTTTACGCTTGGTCTTTTATGTGTTTATATAATGAAATTTATTGAGTGTGTTATATAATATTTTTACGATGTCAACTGTGAATTATTTAGTTGATGTTTTATATAGTGATGAGTTATTAATCGAATTCAAATTTCGTAATGTAAATGGAGCGGAAGCGTTGACTGTAGTAGAGAAGCGTAAACTTTTAAGACGAATATTAAATGCAGAAAAGATCAATCCAAATTTATTTGATTCATACCCGAAGTACGAAATGAGTCAAACAGTAGAATTGGAATTATTGAAGGAAAACTTAAATCATATTCAGTCTTCAATTAAACTTTTTAAACATACGCCCTCGAAATCAGAATATCTTAGGCTACACACACGTCTAATTCATATTTTGAAACGCTTAAACTACATTACTTTTGATAGTGAATTTTTATATTTACATGATCCATTGTTGACCTTATGTAACGAATCGTTAGAATTAATTGAATCTATAAATGAAAATATTGAATTAAATAATGATGTTTCAAATTTAGTTACTTCTAATACTTCGATGTCACAAAACGACCCTGTTAATACTTCAGTTAATATTCCTACAGAAGATTTTTCCAAGTTAATAGATAACTTACAAATTTCTAAAGATTCTGTTCCTGTATATAAATTAAATTTAAAATTTAATGGTAGTGAGAAAGAAGTTTTTACTTTTATTCAAAGATGTGAGGAGCTAATGATTGCTCGAAATATTTCTAGGAAGGAGATGCTTTTATCAGGTGTTGATTTATTTGCAGGGAAAGGTTTAGTTTGGTATAGGGCAATTAAACCGTTTCTACATACTTGGGATGATCTTATTACTAAATTAAAGAGTGACTTTTTACCGGAAGGACATGACGAAGTTTTGTTAGAAGATATTAAAAATCGTAAACAGGCTTTTGATGAAATTCCAACCCTTTTTATTTCTGAAATGGTTAATTTATTTTCTCAATTAGAGATTCCTCCTTCGGAAGGTGAACAATTAAAGATTATAATGAAAAATTTACAACCTTGGTTTGCTACTCAATTAGCCCTTGTTAGTGTAAATGATATTTTTCATTTAATAGATTTGTGTAAAAAATTACAACAAGTGAAAGCTCATAATTCTAAATTCAAATTTAATTCTTATTCAGATTCACAAAGACAATCTGATTATAAGCCTTCTTCGGTAGTGAAACCAAATATTAAACCTAAGGTCCATTCTTCAGGTATTAAACCAAAAAATATGAATTCTACTTTTACTGCTACAAAAATTAATACAGCTAAGTCTTCAACAACATGCTTTAAATATAGACAGTTGGGTCATACCTATCACACCTGTGATAAGGGTGACGATAGAATCTTTTGTTTTAGATGTGGTTATTCCAATGTTACTTTTTCTAATTGTCCGAGGTGTAAATTTTCAAAAAACTTGTAAAAGGAAAGTGTTCCGTTAGTCGACACATTTCTTATGATTTTTCAGAGGCTGACAAGCATGTTTTTAACGAATGGTTGATTACGGTTAAGGAATTTTTTGGAACTTCGAAAAATTGTTCTAAATTTGTTGAGAATAATGATGATGTTAGACCTTTTATTAATGTTAGGATTTTTAATGAGAATTTTATTGCTCTATTAGATAGTGGAGCTACCGTAACAATTTTAGGTAAGCCTGCTTTGTATTTGATTGATAAATATGATTTAAAATTAAATAGAACTTCGCCTTTTTCATCATTGGTTATTGCTGATGGTTCTTCACAATCCATTTTGGGGAGTGTTGATTTATCTTTGACTATTAATGGTATTACTAAAACTATTTCTGTTATTGTTTCTGAATTTATTACTACTGCAATTACTTTGGGGGTAGATTTTTGTCGTTTATTAGAAATTAAAGCTGATTTTGGTGAAAATTCTTTTGTTGCAAACTCTGCGGAGACAACTTTTTCTATGATTAAGAGTATTGATGATCTTAATAATGATCAAGTTTTTGAATTAAATCAGGTTATTGACCTTTTTAAAACCTTATCAACTACAAAGTTAGGTAAGACAAATAAAGTTTTTCATTCAATTAATACTGGTGATGCAGTACCAATTAAACAACGTTATTTTTCATTATCTCCTGCTATGTTGGAGCATGCGAACAGAGAAATTGATGATATGTTAGAGCAAGGAATTATTAAACCCAGTTCTTCCCCTTGGAATTCTCCAATGGTTTTAGTTAAGAAGAAGTCAGGTGATTTTAGAGTTTGTTTTGATGCTAAGATATTAAATTCTGTTACGAAAAAAGATGCTTACCCTTTACCTTTTTTAAACGATATTTTGGATAAATTAAGAGATGCTCGTTATTTAACTTCAATTGATTTAAAGAAAGTTTTTTGCCAAATTCCTTTAGACGTTGAGAGTTGTGAAAAAACTGCTTTTACTGTTCCACGTAGAGGATTATTTGAGTATACTGTTATGCCCATGGGACTTACAAACGCACCCAGTACATTACAACGATTTATGGATTCCATTTTAGGACATGATTTATCTCAATCAGTTTTTGTTTATTTAGACGATATTATTATTTTTTCAAGTACTTTCAAGGAACATGTTGATATTTTAACGGAAGTTTTTAAAAGGCTTAAGGATGCCAATTTAAATATTAATTTAGATAAATGTGAATTTTGTAAACCTCGTTTATCATATTTAGGCTTTGTTATTGATAAGAATGGTCTTCACACCGATCCTTCAAAGGTGGAAGCTATTACTCAATTTCCTCAACCACATACTTTTACAGAAGTTAAACGTTTTATTGGAATGTGTTCTTGGTATAGACGTTACATTCATGATTTTTCCACAATTTTAGCTCCGATTAATAATTTATTGAAAGGTAAGAAGAAATCTCAGAAAGTTTTATGGAATGACGAAGCGAATGATTCATTTTTAAAAATTAAATCTTTATTAGTTGATGCTCCTATTTTAGCGAGCCCTGATTTTTCTAAAACATTTTATTTACAATGTGATGCATCTAATTGTGGAGTTGGATGTGTATTAACACAAGGTGTAGGAGAAAATGAAGTTGTTATTGCCTATGGTTCTCGTATTTTAAACAAAAGCTGAGCAAAATTATTCTATTACAGAACGTGAGTTACTTGCAGTTATTTTTGGTATTCAAAAGTTTAGACCTTATATTGAAGGTACCCATTTTAAAGTTATTACTGATCATCATTCATTGATTTGGCTCAATAATTTAAAAGATCCTTCTGGTAGATTAGCCAGATGGAGTGTTAAACTTCAACAATTTGATTTTGAAGTTATTCATCGTAAAGGTAAACTAAATGTAGTTCCTGATGCACTTTCTAGAGCACCTTTGGAAGTTAGTTCTTTAGAATTTTCTGTTGTCGATTTAGACGATTGGTATAAGAAAATGTTAGCCAACGTTTCTAAAAATCCTGAATTATTTCCTGATTGGAGAGTTGACGATGATAAACTCTACAAATTTATTTCTAATGATTTAAACATCGAATCGAATTTAGTGGAATGGAAATTAGTTGTTCCGAAATCTTTAAGGAAAGATATTTTACGAAAATTTCATGATGATCCTACATCATCACATTTTGGGGTTTAATACTTTTTCAAAAATTAAAGAATTTTATTACTGGCCAAAAATGAAGTCATCTATTTCGAAATATATTAGGAATTGCAATGTTTGTAACCGAAGCAAGTCTTCACAATTTAATCATTATGGTTTTATGGGTAAAGAGAAAAATGTTTCTTATCCTTTTCAATGTATTTCTATTGATTTAGTGGGTCCTTTTCCTAGATCGAAGAGAGGAAACACAGTTTTATTAGTTATTTGTGATTGGTTTACTAAATTTACTTTGATTCACCCTATGCGCAGTGCTACTGCTAAAAGTATTTGTCAATATATTGAGAATTATGTATTTCTAGTATACGGTGTTCCTCAAATTTGTATGGTGGACAATGGTCCTCAATTTAAAAGTTCACAATTTAAAAATTTAATGAGTTCTTACAAAGTTCAATCCGTTTGGTTTAATGCAAGTTATCATCCACAAGTAAATTTTGTTGAGAGAGTTAATAAAGTAGTAGGTACTGCAATTAGATCTTATATTCAAGATGATCACAAGGATTGGGATGTTGAAATTCACAAAATTGCGCATGCTATTCGTAACGCTGTTCATGAGTCTACGAAATTTTCACCTTCCTTTTTGGCGTTTGGTCGGACAGTTCCTATTTCTGGAGATTTTTATGGTCGACTAAAGGATTTCAAAGAGGATGATTTATTTATTACTAACCGTGAACAATTAGTTCAAGATTTAAATGAACTTTCACCTATTTTTAAACATGTTAAACAAAATTTACATGCAGCTTACTTTATCTGATGCGACTAAAAATTATAGTCAAAAGTTAGCTCCAAAATTTATTGAAGCAAAAGTTATTGAGGTGGTGGGTCCAACTACGTACCGATTGGCCCCTCCTTTTGATAATAAACCCTTAGGTGTTTTTCATGTTAAGGATTTAAAACCACATTAGTTCTTATTTTTTCGTATTCTTTTTAATTATTTTTCTATTTTAGTATTTTTACATTCTGGTTTTCTTATTTATATTTTTTAATTATTTTGATAATTTTTCAAAATAATTTTATTTTGTGCTTATTTCGCACATTATTTTATTTTATATTGTTGTGGCTTTGCAAACCACTTATTATTTTTTTTACATTTGTTAGCATGATTTTTGCTACATTTGTTTAGCACGATGGTTGATATTTAGATCCCATTGTGTGATTGAATTGCCGACTTTGTGGGACATTAGTTCTCAGGCAGATTATCTTCCTTTATTGGATTTACAATTTGCTATTGTTACAATAGTAAAATTGAAGATAACTATTTTGAGTTTACCTCTGATCGTTAATTTGACGTGTAAAACTCATAACCATGGATAAGAAAACTAGTAATGCTTCTATACATTTTTATTTTTTGATTGATTTAGTTATTTTGTTTTTCCTGATTTGTGTAGTGTTACTATTCTTGGACGGTGCTTGAGGACTTCGGTTCGCCTCGTGTCAACCTCGATTAGTTCACTTCCTGATTATGACGTTTTGGTAGTTTTAGGAGGGGGTTGTTGTGTTTGTAAGAGTGCTTCATCTTTCTCCTTGCTATCGCACCTAGTTTTCGATTTATTTATAAAATGTGCGTGTTAGTTAGGGTATGTTGAGTCTTGGACGATGACTGTGGAACAACATGAAACCTGAATCTCGTGAAGGGTAGATTGGCCTCTCTTGTTCTCCACGACGAAGCATCCTGAGCTAATTTGCCATGAAAATAGTCGTATCTTGGATTTACCGATTTTGACTCACTTATCGAACGTGACTGTGGTAGTTGTATTATGTACCTAGGAGGCTTGGTTTGAGACCACCGGGGTAGGGTAATTGAACCGCTCTCTCTCGACCTCAAGTCTCGCGATTATTTATTATTAGTCCGGAAGGATTTTTTTTCTATTTTTATACTCTCGAGTAGAGTGGCGTTTAGCCTTGATTTTTTATAAAGTTGCATGATAACCGTTTCCGGGTTCTCTGCCCACTGTCCCTTCAGGTCATGGTAGGTTTCCGTTCGTTTTTTACCTTAGATTCAAATTTTTTTACCGGATACTCATTTTGCTCTTCTGATGGTGGTTTGCTTCACTAACCCCACCAGTTAAAGTTTTTACTTTATTTAAGGTTTCGGGTCCTTGATTCTCGACTAGTGGCGTGTGCGAGTGGTCGCCAGTCATTAGCTTTTTTGGTGTTGCGAGGGGTCTTTCCTGACCGACATCACCACATTTTCCGTACTTTTTCGTACATTTTCTTGTTATTTTTTTAAATATTGCTTATATTTTAATTAGCTTAACATTTTGTATTTTTTTAAATTTTAATAATTTCATTTATTAGCTTAGTGTTTGGAATCTCCGCCTTGGTGATCTCCGAGTCCAAATTTTAGGAGGGGGTGTGTAACAACCTTTTTTTGTGGTTGTATTAAAAACACGTTAATCTAAGATCATTAAATTATTTGGCGTAAAATTAGAGGAGTTTTTAATTATTTACATGTAAAATTGAGAAAGGCAACTTAAATTGCATTTCATAGAACATATATTTTGGGTGTAATATTACATAAATAGTTATAGTTCCCTTTCTTTTAAAAATTGGACTCCGATCATTGTATTTCGCGCAATGCGTGACCACTTCTTGAGGGGGGGCACTTACAGAAGCGTTTCTGAAAGCCTCTATTTTTTTACTTCACTTGCTGCGGAATGTTAAAGCAGAAGACATTGTTATAATGGTTTTTACTTAATTTTTATTTTTGGTGCCATCAGAATTTTGGTGGTAAGTTATTTTTCAATTCATTATATTTTAAAGCTTAAGCATTTGCTCTTTCCAGGCACTTACGTACACTCACGTATACTCACGTATACTCACGTACACTCACGTACACTCATTATAGTACTTATATTATTCCCTTATACTCACTTAAGGCACTTATTTACTTACTTACTTACTCATACTTATATTTATATTTTAAATGGCTCTTAAGTTACTTATTTACGCAAGTTTCTCTTCATTCAAATAATATCATATTAAAATGCAATTTTAATACAATAAAACATCAAGAATACAATAAGTTTAGTGGATCGAAAATCCCTTCAAATATCTAGTTGATCGCGTTGTTACAATAATACGCAAGGAAGATGTAGAAACGCTTTCATACTGGTTGACCGTTCCGCATCCATAATTAAACACTGGAAGCTGTCTATAAGAAAATCATTATACTGAGGTATTTATGTGGTGGATTTTATATGTTTTAAGCTTAGCTTTAAAACCTTTTCTTACCTCTCCTTAACCATCCATATATTGGGTAAATAAACTTAATTGCACATTGTTAATTTTTGATATTTATAGAAAGTTTTTATTGTTCATTATTTAGGTTTTGTTATTCCTTGACAAAGATAACATGGCGCTCGAGAATACATTTAATTACATATTTTTTTATAATTTTTTACATTGTTTTTTTATTAATTAGAGAAAGGAAAATAATCAAGCAGGTGAGAAACAAGCCGCATTGCAGGTGTGTTAACAAGTCAATATAGTAGAACCCACCCTATATTTCATCTACCGATTGTGGACGAGACGGCATATAATTAGTGGTGAAAGGTTAGTAATTCAATTTGTTAAATAATTTGTATTTAGAGATTACATTTGGCGTTTAATCAATGTACAAATTACATCACCACTTTATTATTGTTATTATAACACTATCGAATAAATTACTCTTTTTGAAAAAAAAAACTGTCGAATGAATTCACTATCGAATAAATTTACTATCGAATGGAAATTTCACGATTTTAGTAGTATTGGAGAACTTATACTGTATAACGCTGCCTGTAAGCTATGTTACATTAATCTTGCCATGTCATAAATAAATCTTGACGTAAAGCCAAAACGGTTCCTAGTTTTCTTAGAATGCAACCTGCTTGTAGGTATTTGTAGATAAACCGACCTAAACATTGCCAATGGCAAAGGAATGACTCGTTACGTATACTGAGAAATGAGCAATAAAAGCGTAAACTGTGGTAATAGAATATGTACTCAAACTTGTTCAATCTACGAATTTTTGTTTGTTCGTATTTTATGCGCTGCCGTACCGTTCATCCGATTGCGACAAGACATTGATAAATTATTCCTTGCGCTTGCGCGAAGGATATAGGCATAAAAAATTTAAATATCGGACCCCAAGGGGCGGGGCCTCATATGCATGCTACACTATCCATCGGGTCGCCATAATAATTTGAGAAATTGTACAGTACACTCCCGAGAAGGTTTCTTGCATACACATTTTTTAACTATCGCCCTCAGAGGGGCCTTATATACATAATACAACATTCATTCGATCTTCATGTAAGGGAGAGGGAGCGGGAGTTGTATTAAATAAATTCTATATATAATTTCTGTCTTTGTTTGTACTCCTGTAAACAAAATTGAAATCATTTATTTTCCAAATAAGATGTCAAGAAAACAATATAATTGCAAGGTAATGCTTTCTATAAAATAAATATGCAATTCTATGGAATAAAAAAATCAAAATAAATTTTAAGTGTATTTAAATGTAATGAATGCACTGCAACTGTTCTATATGGAAAAATACCAGTTAGTTAACAATGAATTCAGGGTAGTTATAAAATTGTATTTTCCGCCTAATAGACAGGATGTTTTTGTATACCGTCAAAGTTTATCCCGTTAACAACAGATATGCAACATGGTTTGCGTATAAATCAAAGGAGATTCCCCCTGAGATATTTCATACGTTGATGAAGGTTTTACTTATATACTTTTCTTTACTAACTAATTATATTAAATTATATATTTTATACTTGATAATGTGTAATAATCGGCTATATTGAAAAAAATGTTTGCTACCTGCCATTGCTGTAATAATCACATCACATTACAACTTTCGAATTAATTTTAATGTTATTAATAAATTACAAATTGCGTTACATTTTCAAATTATTTTGTAGTAAATTCATTCGAACCCGTTGAATATTTTTTCGCCAAGGTCAAGTTTTGAAATAATTCAGTTGCACTTGAAATTCGCAGAACGCGAAGCATGTTTGAGTAAAATCGACAATTTTTTTTCTTAACAACGAATTGTTCTGTACATTTTGTTTACCTGGGATAAGTAAACTTTAAAGACGATTAAAATTAACTCTGTTTAAATGAATTAATTTTTGATTATTACTGCCATTGCCATCTGCCATTGAAGTCTTCTCGCTCATTTGACAGTAAGTACAATCGTAAATTCAAAATGAGCGTGCGTGGTATAACATCGATAAAGTAAAGCGTTCAGTTTTGTTTTTTGGCGCGCTGATCGCAAATCGTAGTTAATATTCAGACTTGTTTAGATTTCTGTCATCTAGAATAGATCTTCGGTTAGAGAAGCTGGAATGAAAAGGAGATTAAATCAGGCACTTGAAATACTCATCTAGCTCAGTAAATGATACTCTATGCTAAAGATGTCTTAATAGCGACACACTTGAAGTATAAGGAATAAAAATTAAAATAAAGAAAGGAATTTTATTAGTTAGAGGTGTAATAAGGATACGAGGCTAACAAAGTCTTCTTTGCCATGTCTTAAGTATTATTCACTAAACGCACATTTACTTTCGAAGTTTTGAACATAAGACAAACAGTTCAAACGACATTACAATTAAACACAACATAAGGATGGTCTGTAACCTTTTGATGTTTATATTTCATGACATTCTATAGTTTACAATATTTAGCAGATGATTAACCATTCTTATTAAATAAATGTTAAAAAACGGCAATTTATTGTAGATACTTCTCTAGAAATTAATGAGGTCTACTTTTTTACTTGAATACTCGAAATATTACGTACTGTATATTGGTATTTGTTATGTTCTCCAGACGGTACCTTTGAGTCAGTCAGCCTACTACGTTATATATTATGCCTCATATATTTTTAGAGGAGCACCTACAAGAAATTAATGTCTTTCATTTGTATGCAAAATGGTTTAAATGCGCGAAAATATCGTGAATATAAAAAATATCATCAAATTGAAACATCAAAAAGTCATAGCCAACCACTTTGTTGAGTTTAACGGAAATTCATACACGGTTTGAAGTTAAGCTTATTATTTTATTAGCATATTTACAAATTATATAGAATGTAAACGTGCTAGTAGTAAACAAACTAATATACAAACCATGGGCAAGAAGGCTGTCAACCTACCTTTATTATATTTCGGCTAAGAAAATTGTTCTCTATCTTATATATATATATATATATATATATATATATATATATATATATATATATATATATAATTAAATCGGCGATAATATCTGTGTCTTTCGCAAGAGCTTCCCTGCTGCGTCTACTAGAATGTAAACGTGCTCGTAGTAAACAAACTAATATACAAACCTTGCGCAAGAAGGCTGTCAACCTACCCTTGTTACATTTCGGCTAAGAAAATTGTTCTCGATATTATATATATATATATATATATATATATATATATATATATATATATATATATATATATAGGTGAGTCAGTTTTTTGTAGACAAACTTTAACAGGAGATAGAACACATGTTTCTGAAAAGTTCCTATAAACATATGTCGTAGAAGGCTTCGTTTCCGAGATACAGGATGTTGAATATAATTTTTTTTTTCTCAACCACTTGACTTTTTTGTATGGGGATTGATGAAGGAAAAGGTGTATACCACTCCGGTTAATACACTTGAAGAACTTCACAATCGCATCAGAGATGCTTGCAATGAAATAAGGGTGCATCATTTAATTAACTTAAGACGTTCTATTGTACGTCGCTGTGAAATGTGTATTGAAAAGAACGGTTTCCATTTTGAACAAAGTGTCTAATTTTATTATACTAGTGTTATTGTTATTTATTTATAAATCGTTGTTGCTAAGAATTCTTATTAATTTCACATTTATTAATTAAGTATTGTTACAATAATAAATAAGGATTGTTAAAATTAGTGTACTAAACAGATTTCAATTTACAAAAGTCTTGTATTTGAGTATGGCTTGATACAGTGGCGGCTCTTTAATGAGAGCAAGTGAGCAGCGGTCTATAACTTATTAGAATCTCACTTAAAAACGACATACATGTTTATGGCGAAATTGATACATACATAATTATACAGAAAGTATTGACCGCATAAAAATAATAATTATGCATTTCGTTTTATACGAGGATAATAACAATGGATACTAAAAAAAACCGATCACCTACCTATTTATAAATGAAAATGTATTTGAAATTTTAAAGAAACGATCGTTAGGTACTAAAATGGCTCTAAATATTTTATTATATCTTTTTTATTAAAAACTTTATATTCAATTATTCACATAAAGCACATTACTTAACTTAGTACCATATCAAACACTAAAAATCAAAATAACTCGGAAACGCACAGGAATTTCGAAACAGAAGAAGGTACATTATTTTTGGTAAACTGTATGTAGATAATGAACATAACAGATT